>JAMCCL010000680.1:0-20529 GCA_024516035.1 Bactericera cockerelli
TTACATTTTTTCCCCGGGAAAAAATTTTCAAATTTTTTATGGATATGATTTTTAACAATTTTTAAATAAAAATTTTTTTTTTTATTTTCCCAAAAAGCCCTAGTTTAAAAAAATGGTTTTTTCCCCGTCAATGGCGCTTGACTGGGGTACATTTTAAAAAAATTTTTATTCCACTTTTTCAAATTTTCAAGAACACAAAAAACAAAAAGTCCATTTTTTTTTTTTTTTCCAAACTTTTAAAAAATTTTTGGTAATAGTATTTTTTTAAAATTAAAACTTTATGACAAAAAAAAATTTTTTTATTGGGTGTTAAAAAAAATTTTTAAAAATTTAAAATTTGGTAACAATTTTGCTACCTTCAGGAAAAAAAAGGGGTTTTTAAACCCCGCAAAAAAAGGGTTTATAAAGAGTTTGCACACCAATTTTTTACATCAGCAATTGGGCTTAAATTTTAGAATAAAAGAAAAAAATTGGTACTTCAATGTTTTGAAAAATAAAAGGGCATTATTTTTATCAAAAAATTATGAGTAAAATAAAACGGAAATTTTCACCCCTTGGGAAAACCAATCACTTTTTTTTTTCCCTTTAAAAGGGGGGCAGTAGCCTTTCTTCCATATTAATTTGAAAATTTTAAAAGTTTTTCCCTTTTTTTCCAAACCCCCAAATTTTTTTTAAAGTAAAGGGGGGCTTTTCACCCCTTTGGGGGCCCGAGGCTCCTAAAGCAAAATCCTTTTTTTCGCCAATGGCGGTTTTTTGAAAGGGGAAATTTTAAAAAAAAATTCTCGTCTTTTGCACTTAGCCCAAAACAAGGTTCCCCCAAATTTCAGTTCCGGGGGAAATTTCCTTTTGGAGAAACATGATAATCAGTGAGTGAGTCAGTCAGTGAAACTTTTTTTTAAAAGTAAAAAGTTTAAAAAAACCATCAAAAATTCCCCTCTAGCTGACAAAAACCGATTTAAAAACCCGGGAGGGGGGGGTTCCCAAGCCCGGTTCAGCATAGATTTAGTAAAGCGATTTGGTGTTGTGATAAAACAAAGTGTTTAAACCCTTTTAATGATTTTTTTTTTTTTATTAACATCAATAATTTTTTCAATAGTTTTTCAATTTTTTGGTTTTCGAATCCCACCCAGGCATTTTTTAAAATTCACAATTTGATTTGTAACCACAAAAAATAACCCGAGGGAGGTGAAAAAAATGTTTTTAATTTTTAAAACCCTCCCCGGGTTTACCCCCACAAAGAGGGTTTTTATTTTTATAATTTTTTCGGGGAAAAAATTTTAAAAAAAAATTTTGGGGGGTTTGGGGATTAAAATTTTTTCAATTTTTACTTTCTTCATAACTTTTTGAATTTCAACATCTGATCTGAAAAAAAAACTTCCCCTTTCACAAGAACAAAGCCTTTCTTCGATGGACAAACGAGTTTTGCCCCCGGGTTTTTTTTCCCCCGTACCCTTTTTTATATGGGGGATATAAAGAGTTTTGCAAATTTTACGAAGATAACAAGTTTGGCCCCAAAATTTTCCCCTTTGGGAAAAATGGGGGTTTTAAAAAAACCGACTTTTTTTTTTTCCATATATTACCCGGGGGTTCTACATAGTTTTGCTACTTATATTTCGATAATGTGTGTTTTGGGTTCTAATTTTTCAAAAATAAAAAAATCGCGTTTTCGTTTTTTTTGGATTAAATTTTTTTTGGGAACGGGCCCCCTTTCTTGTAAAAAAACTTTTTGAATTTTATTTAAATTTTTTTTTTTTATTTAGTTTTTTTATTTTTAAGAATATCTGAAATTTTTTGAAAAAACCAGTTGCGGGTTTGCATTCTCAGGATTAAATAGATCGTTTCAAAGAAAGCCCGAAAACTTTCTGTAAATTTAAAATGCTTTTTTTTGGGAATGCCATTTTTATCAAGTATTGTCGGGCCATTACTTTTTTCCATTGCTTTTTTCTAGGTTTTTTCTAAAAAATTTTTTCCCCTTGGGGATAATTTTTTTTTTTTCCCCTCTTTTACCTTTGGTACTTCTTGAAAATATTTTTTTTTTAATTTTTGGGGGGCCCTTTTTAAATTTTTTTGATATACAGTACACTAAAGTACCCCCTTTACTACTTCTAAGGGAAATTTTTTTGGGGTAAATTTGTATAAAAACTATCTGTAAAAATTTTTTTTTTTTAAAGATTTATTTTTTTTTTTTCCCCTTTGCCTTTTAGAAAAAAATTACCGAAAATATCATCTTTTTTTTAAAAAAGGTTTTTTTTGAATCAAACATTTTTAAATTTTTTTTTAAAGGGGGGGGCCATATTTTTAAATTTTTTAATAGTTCTACATTATATATTTTCAATTGTAAGAAAAATACCCTTAAAACTATACTTATTTAAAAATTTTTTGGAAGAAAATTTATCGATGATCTAAAGGGGGGCCTTTTTTTCCCCTTCGATAAACCCCCAAAAAATTATCATAGTGAAAAACCAAAATTCATAAAAAATCAACCTTTGAATACGTTTTAAAATCTCATAGGGGAAAAAAAAAACACCAATAAAAGGGACAGTCATCAAGTGATGTTTTTTTTCGTCCTTGTAGCAAAGGCAAAAGGGGAAATTTTTTGGGGTTCACAATAAAAAAAAAGGGAAAATGCCAATGCACACTCCGACGTAAGTCAAAAAATGTTCCACACCTTTGCATAAACTTTTTGTAATCTTAATTTATATAAAATTTTAACAAGTGAAGAAATTGGGAAAAAAAACCCCCCAAAAAAGAGTTAAATTATTTTCACATAGATTCTCCTTTTTAATTTTTTTCTAGTAAATAAATTTCAATAGATGTACATGCTAAAAGTAAAAAAAAACCCCCGTGTCCGGGGGAAAAATTTTTTTAAAATGCAAGTAAACTGTTCAGAAGCAAATAAAGGGTTTTTAAATTTTAGCATTACTTTTTTAAGTCACAAAAGAAAAAATTTTAGAAGTAAGTACTTATAGGTATAGACTAAAAGTGCAGTAGCAAAAGGGGAACTGTGGAAAAAATTTGGGGAAATTTTAAAAAAAAAAAATGAATTTAATCAGCAGTATTACCCCCCTAAAACTTCTAGGTTTCCTATTTTTAATAAGTAAAATATGGGAAAAAAAATTTAAAAACCAAACAATAAAAAACCCATTTTTTTGGTAGAAAAACCCCCCGAAAAAAAAAAATTTTTAAAAGGAATTCTATAAAATTAACATTTTTCATTTTTTAGGTTAGATTTCCCATCATTCGCATTTTTTTTTTTTAAAAAAATGAGGGTTTTTAAAAATTGGGAAAACTTGACTGAATAGAAGGATTAAAAAATTTAATCAAGATAAAAACCCCCTTCACGAAAAAAGGTTGATAGAAAGGACCCCCAAATTTTAAAGGGGAACAAATAAAAAACCCTTTCCCGGGGCTAAAAATTTTTAAAGAAATCCAAGAGCCCCCCCAAAATTTTCCCGGGGGAAAAAAAAAAATTGCCATGAAATTGTGAATTGATAAAATTTAAAAAAAAAAATTTTGGGGAAAAAAAAACCCAAAAAAGTCTAGATCCCCCAAACAGGTCCTACATAAAAAAAAAAATTGTTGGTTTTTCTTTTTTTTTTCATAAATTTTTTTGACTCCCTCCAAATTTTCCCAAAAACCCAAAAATATAAAAACGGACGGAAAAAAAAAAAACCCCCGGGAAATCTTTTGGATCTTTTGACGAATCACGCGGGACGAAACATAGGGGGAAGCAGAAGAAAAAAGGAACCCCAACCCCCCGGAAAAAAACCCTTTAAAATGAAAGCTGGGGGCTTTATCATTGGGGAAAAAGGGGGGGGGGCCGAATAGGGGCCCCTTTTTCTCTGTTTCATCATGGCAGCGCCTGGGGTTTATAGCCCTCGGAAGATGTCAGGAGCCCCCGCCCTTTTTTCCCAAATTTCCCCGGGCGGGGTTTTTTTTTTCCTCTGATTTTTTCACGGGGCACTTCCTGATGAGATTTATTGATTTATTAAAGCTATCTCGGACAAACCCCCAAACAAAATGTAAAGAGTAAATTATACTGAAAAAAAATTTTTTATGATAGTTAAAAAAGGAAACACAGGAAAAAAAGGGGGAAAAATTTTTCGTCTGCTCCCCAAAGACTTTAAAAATTTAAAGAAAGGAATTTTATGTTCTTTTTTCACACAATTAAATTCAATTATAAAAAAATTTTTTTTTTTTTTTTGAAAAAAAGGGGGTTTCCCATACTCCCAAATTTAACCCTAAAAAGGGGACAAAAAAACAAACAAATACAGGGAAATGGGGGGACAATTAAATATGCATTTTTGGTAATTTTTGGGGTTTTGTGGTGTTATTCATCTCCCTTGTAATTTTTTTGAAAATTTTTTTTAAAAATTGTAATTGGGGGGGAAACCCCCTCACCCAAATTTTAATTTAAAACTTTAGTTGCAAAACTAATATTGCTGACTCATTAACACTTTTAAAAAAAATTTTAGGTGTACCCTTTTTTTAAAATTTGCCATACCTTGTATTTTAGCTTTCCAAATTTTTTCTTAAATTTTTGGGGATCATTTTTATTTGTTATCATTAGTTTGGGGGGGAGAGAGTTCCATTTCCCTTGCGTAAATGCTTGGAAACAGATTATAAAAACTGAATCATTTTTTTCCCCCAAAAGTGCCCCAAAAGGCTTTCGAAAAAAGGATAGGGGGTTTTTTTGGTTAACATTTTTTTTTAACCCTTTAAAAAAAAATTTTCACTAAAAAAAAAACTTAAGAAACAAGGGTTTGGGTTTTAGCATTTTTTTCCTTTGACTCGTCATTATATGTATTTTTTCTTTTCTGTTTTAAGCAAAAATTTCCTGAGGCTTATTTCTTTTTTGTATAAAAAATCCGAGCTACAAAAACCCCTTTCCCTTTTAAAAGTTTTCCCAAAACAAAAGTGTTTGGGTTTTTTCGGTTCAACCGTTATTTTCTTTTCAATAGGTTCTTTAATTCTGCTTATCAAAAGGGGAAGAAAAAAGAAAGGGAGAGGGTTTTTTTTGAATCTTAATATTCGGTTTTAAAATTTTTTTTTGAGTATTATTTCTTTTAAAAAGTTAAATAAGAGATAATTTTATTGTTCAAAACTTTTTGGGAAATGGCACTTTTTTGGGGGCCCGTTAAATTTTTTAAAAATTTTAAAAAAATCACTACTAAACAAAAATTTAATTAAAAATTCCCATCTGACAAATTTTCCCCCAAAAACTTTTTTTGGGGTTTAAAAAAACCAAAAAATGGAAAATTTTAAAAATTTTACATAATGATTTATAAAAAAAAAATTAAAATTTTATTGGAAAATTGGGGAATACTTGCAAAACCCCTTTTTTCTTACTTTTTAGGGGAGTTTGGGGACTTATCCCGTTTTTTTGTAGTTTTTTTTGGGGCTTTTAATGTTCAGGGGAATTTTTTCTATCCCATTGTAAAAGGTGAGATCCTTTTGGGGGACCCCCGTTTCAGGCACATCCCCCCCCCTCTTAGAAAAAAACCCTCAGGCTTTTGGGGTTTTTTTTTAAAAAAATTTTTTCCCCCCCTTTGGGGAACTCTTTTATTTTTTTATTTTAAAAAACAAAAAAATCGGACTGTCTAAAATACGTTGCGGGGGTCGAGAAAAAAAAAATGTGTATCAACAAATTCCCCGGCCCTTTTCATCTTCCCAAAGCCATTGGTATTGTTATAAAAGAAAAATTTTCTCTCAAAAAACCCATCTTGAAGAAAAATTATTTTTGCAAAAAAAAAATTGTTCTTTTTTAAAAAAGTTAGTGTGGGTTCCCCTTTTTTCTACGTAAAAATTCTCTTTAAAAATATCATGAGAGGTTTTGGGGGCACTTTTCAAGGTTGGGTTCGAACTACTCGTAAATAAAAAAATTTGGGGGGAAATTTTTAAAAAATTTCATAAAAACCCCAAAAACCCCCTTCCCCCATTTTGTGTACAAATGAATTTGGGGATTTTTTCGCTTGCCACTGGGGTTTTTACAATTTTTTCGAATGGAAATCAATATACCAAAAAAGAAAAAAATTTTATTCCTGTTGGGGGGGAAATTTAATATGAATAGGGACACATTTATTTTTCGTTTTTTCTTAAAAAGGTCTCCCTTTTTAATGAAGGAAACCAAAAGCCCACGACATTTCGACTATATTTCAAGTTTTGTTTAGGTAGGGGCATTTTTTAATTATTTAAATTTTTTTCTTGGGAATTTACTGACTCCAGTTTTTGGGGTCATGCGGTAAATAGAAAAGGGCATAATTTTTTATTTTAAATTTTTTAAAAGGAAAACCCATCATGGGGCCTTTGGCAAAAAATTTTAATTATTACACGGACCATCCCTTTTTAAAAAACTTACTTTTAAAATTCTGAAAAAAAATAAATTTTCTAAAGTATTTCCCTCAGTAAATTAAAATGGGGTTAAAAAAAGCATCTGAGCCAAAAAGGCGGGGGGGAATTTCTCTGGATTTTTTCTTTTTTCCCCGGAAAAGATAACCAGTAGCTAGAGCAAGGAAAACGAAAAACCCTTGACTTTTCCCCTTTTTAAAAAACATCTCAAAAAGAAAATTTTAAAAAGGGAAAAAATTTACAAAACAAAAAAAATGTAACAACTAACAGTGGGTTTCCCACGGAAAACATTTTGGGGAAACCGGAAAGACGTGGTAGACGAGCCCAGGACGTTGATCATCGGGGGGGGGAAATTTCTTTGTGAAAATGATTTTTTTGGGTTTTTAAAAAAAAAACCCCCACTCCAAACACTTATTTCACTTAGCAAAAGTTTTTAAAAACCCTAGTTTTTTGTTTTCACGAAGTTACAGACAGACAACAAAAGGGGACTGCAACACACCTTTTTAAATAATCCCTTTTTCGTTGATAGTAACCCAATTTGATTTTTCCTAATCACGTGAAAAAAAACCAGGGGCCCTCTCTTTAAAAAAAACCTCATTTCCCTGTGCCCGGGGCAAGGGAAATTCACTGGGGGATTCGGGGGGCAATCACAGGAAAGGGGGAAATAACGAAATGTGAACGCAGGGGGCGTGTTTATTGAGAAATTTGGGGTGTGTATAAAAACCCGTTCATAAATCAAACCAAAAAACAAATGTGGGTTCGGAAAATGATTGATCTTAAATAGGGCTTCAGGTAAAAAATTTTTTCATTTCGTATGTTCTCTGAGTTTTTTTCCCAAAAACTACAATTTTTGGAAACATAAAATTTTGGAATTCCGTAAACTTTTTTTTTATGTCCTTTTTGTCCCTTGTTTTTTTTTTTTTTTAATCATTTGGGGCGGGCAGTTATTTTTAGAATTTTAAAAGGGTTTTCAAGAAGTTTTCCCAAACCAAATTTAAAACTTGATAAAACCCCAATTTTTTTCTTGTTTCACACCTCTAATGCGATATTTAATTTTTTTAAATTTTTTGTATCCAAAGCATGTTTGGTTTCTCTTTTGGTGATACTACTTACTATTACAGACTCATGTCGCTTAAGTATTTAAAAATTTCCTTTCCCAAGATTAGGCACTACAAAATTCGTTTTTCTTTGGGAAAAATTTTCACTACCCCCCCGCGGGGTGGGGGGAAAATTTGGGCTACTTGTTCTCTTGTGTCCCCAACGAAAAAGGAGCCCGACCCGTACCCCGACCCAGGCTTCCCCACTACGGGCTCAGAGCCGACAAGAGACCCAATTTTGAGTCGGAGACAAACAATGTTCAAAGGGCTCCCACCAAAAATTTTAAACGGGGAAAAAAAATTTGTTATCCAAAATTTCATTACCAAATTAATTTCAAATACTCTCAAGTATATTTTTTTCCCGGGGAAATTTAACTTTTTTTTTGCAACCGAATTTTTGTCACGCCCGAAATTTTTTTGACAGGATAAACAAAAAAAAACGAAAGAAAAAAAAAAAACATTTTTACTTAACAAAAAAGGATTAATTTTAAACAAAATTGGAAATATTTAATCTACTTTTTGAATATACTCATTACATATCTACATGTACGGTATTTGTGTGGGGCTTTTTTTAAAAAAAAATGTTCCCCAAAAAAAAAAAAAACCCGGCTCTTTTTTTTTCCTTTAAAGAAAAACTACCCATTTTTTCCCTTTTTTATTTTGACAAAATTTTAAAAAAAAAAGAAGTAAGAAAATTTATTTTACTTATGTAAAAGACATCTGCATGTACACTTTAATATCAAATACAAGGAAAACCTAATAAACCCCTTTTTTTTTTCCCGGCACAACAGTTGCGTTTTTGAAAATAACCTCGGGTTTTAAAACCGAGGCCCGAAGTACTCAAAAAAAAGTTCTGTCCCAGGCCACCTGGGGCCCCGGGGGGGGACTTCCCGATGGGGCCTGGGGGTGGGGCCACCACATTCCCAACGTGAGCCCCCATTCCAGAGCTACGCCCGGGAAGGCTCAAAGGGGGAGAGGGCTGTGCGCCAGCTGGCGGGGGAAGTAAGTGCCCAAACCCCGCGTGGAAAGTGGGGCGACACTTTTTAATGATTTTCCCATTTTTAGCCCCCAGCACACAGCAGCCCATTCCCCTTTTAAACGTGGGTTTGGCTTTCCCCCTGTGTGGGCTCGGTTTTAAATTTTCAAGTTTTTTAAAAGGCCCAATCCCCCCAGAAACCAAAAAAAAAAGGAATCAATAATTTAAAAGAAAAAACCCCCAGAAAGACCTCTCTATCAGAATTAAAAAAACAAACCTTTTGAAAAAAATTACCCGGAACGAGGTATTGCAAGTTTAGTTTCCTTCAATGTGATTAATTCATATTACTGGAACTTACTGAAAGGACAGAGATCAGATGTCTTACATGATCCAAGGAAAGAAATAAGAAAAGAGAGAGAAGATTATGAACCAGAACTAAAGGTCTAATAGGTAATACCAATATTTCTGCATCGCTGAATTCCAAAAACCACAGAGCCCTGCGATTTTTCCCTCAGCTGGTAATTTTCAATTCTGAAATGAGAAACAATGTGCACTGGGCGGTGGGTTACACTTGGCAATAAAAGGTAATCTAGGGTAACCTTACTTCTAGATCCACGCAATCCATGCATGAATAGTACAACAGGTTAGGGCTAATGACCTATTATGCAGTTGAAGAAGTTTGCTCTGGAGATAATTTGCATAATTCTCCTTGTTCTGCCACCATGACTATTGTGGTTGGACAGGTACTTATTCAAAGAACTGAGCTCACTTCAGTTTGGAAAGATATATTAGGTTTCATATACCTGTAGCAGCGGGGAGGCTTAGAAAAAAAAGTCCTTTTCATGTTACGCATCTCTAGCTCCACACCAGATATAATTTAATGTGTACAGAATAAAGCTATGACAGAGTTAAAATGCTTTTATATGTTCAACATGAAGTATTCTGATCAACTTAACTCAAATTTTACACCATATTAGTATTATTTACAATTTCCATAACACCTTTGCTTGACAATAGATACCGAATTTTACTACAACAGTGCACAGCAAGACACAAAAATAATTATGTAGTGTAGAACATACACTGAAGTTGTGAAGCATACCTTGGATATGTAGGTAAGTTTGTGAGTAAGCAACTTCATTAGTGAGGAAGTTATCAGGCATTGCGGCGTAATTGACGACTGCACTTATAATGCACCCGGTTCCAGACTAATAAGTGGCCTATAATTATTTTCACTGATACAATAAATTATGTTATTCCCGATCATCAATGGCAAGTGCACATTTTTAGGATTAGAACTTAGAAGTAAACTATGCCAGTAGAAAAGAGTTACGAATTGGAATAAATGCTCAGAAAATGGGTACATACACTACATACAAGAAGAATTTGAAAATGTATTTTTGTTGGATTGATCAATTTTAATCTGTAAAGAATTCATGGCATTCTCGAAATCTCAAAGACAAAAAGAAGAAAAAAAAAACGCTTGCATACATCTGCAAGCATTGGGACATTTTCATCTTTACTATTCAAGTCCAAAACCCAACTGACCAAATTTTCGTATTGTGCGCATGACACATACCTTCTCTCTTCTCTCCCCTACAATTCAATATTCGTTACATAATATCGTTACATAATTTGTTACATAATTTCGTCACATAATTTTTTGTGCCAAGCAAAGACATGAAAAATGTCAAAAAAAATGTATAATCCATACGAAATTTCTTTGTAAGAAATAGTATTTGAAAACTTTATTTAAGAACTTGGAAATATTTTTTAGACTAGCCCATTTCATAAAACTGGAGCACAGATTGAAGATGATTCTGTTTAGTGTTTTATCTACTAATACAATTATGTTTTTGGAGCATAATGAAACTTGCGTTACACAAAATTATTGCGTTGACGGTTGAAGTATGAACAAAAATTTGGAACCAATAATTACAGGTCCCTGGTTACTTTGGCGCGAGCAGGATTTCAGTAACTGGAATGAATATTAAAGTAGTTTCTCGAGAGGGCAATAATTTATAGGACATTAGTGAAAATTTACACGCTTGTTCCTTCCACATTGGAAATTTCTTCAGAACCTGTCAAATTTGTTTCAATGTGCTTTGCTTTGGAGTGATGGTGTTTTTTATTCCCCATGCTTAATTGATTTAAATCTGTGTTTTAGAATTTTGGAATAGGATCACGCATAAATGACGCCAACGTACTTTCAATTTTTAGATTTAAGAAAATTAATGGGGGTAATAAAAAGCTCGCTAATGAATAGATAATGAAAACTTTATTATCTACTTCGTACAATTGACGGAATCGAGTGTTTGATCCAATTTTGGGTTCTTTTCATTTTCATCCATTGGACATTGTGGTGTGATGTTTTGCAATTGCTATTTAATGCCTGCAGTTATGGTATTCTGCTGTAAAACTAGATTTGTCCTACTTTCTAGACCATTAAATGACAAAACCAATGATCTGTGAAATCAAATATCATAAGGACATGAATTTTTTACAATACAATTTTTTCTCAAACCCAACAAAGTATTGGAATTATTTATCCTGTTTCATAGTACCTTACTAGTTTTCAACACATACGGTCCTTATTGCTTTTTTTCAAAATAAAAAAGTTTTCACTATGCATATCGTTTTAATTGATGTTTTTTTTTTTTTTGTCCAAAACAATTTTTCTTAGGTCATATCATTTTATCCTTCAATTATGAAACAGAGAAGGATACAGCTTCCTTGATGAAGTAACTCATGTCTATTCTTATATTCCTCCCTCTTTTTCACAGATTGGCACAACTCTGGACATAACCACCGGACTCACGAATACTGACACTTGCAAACAACGCCCGTGTACTTGGATCCTAGAAACAAGGCATACCATTCCAACGGAGTTCTTCAAAATCATATACGAGCCTCAATCCAGCCTGGCTATAGCTCTGGTGTGTAGCAACAACCCTTTCCTCGAGAACCCTCCTGAGTTGCTTTGTAAAACTGACATTTGTGCGAGCAACAACTGGTCAGAACTGCAAGACGACTATAAAAAGGATTTTGCTACTGTTGTGATCCTCGTGAGATGAGCACCAATGTTTCATTTGTACCTGTGCCGGAAAATCAAGGGCATTCTGAAGTTTCAGTAAACAAATTCTGAAGTTTCAAAGACGGAGTGATTTTTAGCAATGTCTTGAGGTTCTTTCAAAATTGCGTGTCTTATTCTTTTTCTTAAGGGGTGAAGTAGCAGACGAAAGTTTTCTCTTGATGGAAGGGTGCCCCTTTAAATGTGTTCAATCATGGTTTATTTTATCTTGTGAAATTTGCGACTGAAAAATTCCGAAAGTATTCCAGTATTCCTATTTCTTACATTTTTTTATTTATTAATTCTATTGAATTTATAATAGAAAAAGTAACTTTATTTTTTTAAACTAGAGGTTTACACTATCTTATATCATTTCATTTGTGTGCTTTTATGATGAAGTGTTCAATTTCAAGACCTCTAGAATAAAGGGTCACATTCAAACAGTTTAAAACAAGGTCTATTATTTTCACCCAAACTCCACAGAAGATAAAAATTATGATCAATCGTTTAGCAGTAAAGCTTGGGAGTTAATACTGAATGCTTTCACCGATTTATCGGAAGACTGTTGGTGCATGGTTCATGATTATCTTACGTGTGAGCTTTCAACTAAAGTGTAACAGGCTTTTTTAACGATGGACAACTTTATGCTCACTCATGATCAGTCGAGTGTTAAAGTACCAGGATTATTGAAAAATTTCAAACGCAAAGTTTCAAAGATAAAAGACTTACAAAAGGTGTTCATATTTTTTCAAAGTTAGGAATCTTACAGTATAATTTTGTCTAATTAAATAGGAAGTACGATTAGAAAGTGTGTGAGACGAACGTGAAGCTTGAACTATGTTAAGAAACTCACAACTACCTTGTTGTTAGTTTCTGATGTCCAGTTGTGTGCTATATTTGTTATATTATTATACAAACTACCAATGTTTTTTTAAATGGGTTCATATGTTAAATAATGCTATCTTCACATTATCTCCAAAAGAGAAAAAGAAATATTTACCTTGGGAGGATTTTTGGAGGCACGAGTATAAGCACCACCTTATGGCAAATTAGGTTTGCACTTTTGCATTTTAACAATTTTGGGTCTATGAACTCCAGATGACTGCCCTAACCTGGGTTCCAAGATGATTTCAGACAGACTTCTTATTTGGACATCCGCAATTAATGCTAGGGATCCATAGTGTTGTGAGCTCTTGCATATATCGCATGCACTTAGTATATCGTGACTTCCTGGGGAATAGGGACCAAGTCCATGATTGACCGGGTAAGATACAGTTTTGAATAGCACGCAAGACGGATGCATGATCTACATACTAAACTATCGGCAAGCATTACCAATGACCAGAAATTAAAATTCCGGTCACATCAATGGATCAATGAATTCTGAATTCAACACTGATGGACATTTTGGTTTGGTAAGAAGAAAGAACTCTTGTATTTGAAACTCTAGATCGCCAAGATATGACCACAGAAGTTGGAAATCCCTCTGTCCATCAAAAAAAAGTGTCGCTTGAAAATCTAATGTATTATTAAAGTAATATTATAAACACAGGTGAAGATCGTGATCTCTTAGCCTTCGCTATATCTGCCAACACATCATTAAACTAGCTTATTTTTCGTGTCCATGATGTGTACCATTGTGGTGGAAGATTGATCAAATCTATGAACACCTTGGACGCCCGGAAGCAATGTTATGGGTTCCTTAATGTTCAGTGTGTAGTGTAAATGTAGCGCTTTGTGTTGAAATTATGTATTTAAAACTGAAAATGGTGAAAATATTACTTGTATTGAAGAAGTCAGGAGCTAACTGTCTGAAGTCCAAGTATTCTCCCTCTCGGTTGAACTATTGCCTACTAGTTCACGTTGCTACATATAAGTTCAGACAGTATCAATCATCTTATGAAGCCTCGTTTGCCTAGAATATTTTTTATTCTAATTCCATCATTCTACTATGCCGCCCATCTTTTATCAATTACAAACAAGACTAGATCTACGTGCCTATTCACCACATATCAACCAAAGAATCTTTAGAAATGTAAATAATGTTAACAATACACGATGAAATTAATATTATTGTTTTCAACTTTATATTTCTATTCATTGAGGCAAGTGAAACTCCCCGACCTTCGCCAACTAGAGTTAGATGAAGTGAGCAAAGCAAATAATAATAATCATTGTCTAACTATATTGCCTCAATGAAAGTCTTAAAGAAACAATAAGCAACGGCGTTATACCAAGCAGATAAGCACACACGTACCTATGAGCAAAATAAGTCATTGGAACAGGTTCAAATACTAAATATAATAATTTTATGTTCTTTTCGCGTAAAGCTATAAAGAATGAAATTGAAATAATTTTACTGTAAGCTCGAAAAACCGCAATTAAAAGATAAGCACGGAAGAGAAAGTCAGGAAAGTCTCGTTATTTGAGCTACATCAAAGAAATATGGAACCAAAAACAAATATGGATTAGGGATATAATCATGGATTTGATGTAAGTCTCAGTGGGATGAAAAGTTTCTTAACAGGAAACATATCATGGGGGAAAAGAATTCATAACTAAAATAGAAGACCTACAGTACGCAGATAGTAATGAAAATGAAAAAAAGATAAAAAAAAAAAAAAAAAAAAAAAAAAACAGAAAACTTGAGTAACTCGACATAATATTCTGCACTATATTTTCAATTAAAAAAACTTGTAGAAGTTACTAACCTAGGACAAATTTTATGTTATAATTCCACCCTTTGATTCTGTTTAATCTACCCCTGGATTCCTAAGAAAATCGACTCCACACAGGTTGACGTGATGATAACATCACTATTAAATAACTATACAATAAGCATAGTAAATTATCAAATAGGTCGCAATTCGACACTTGCGGAAATCTTTTGTTTAAAACCGATCATTTGCGACAGTGAAAAAAGGTTTCAAACCATACATTTGCGACAATATATTGCAGGTATTAAAATGGCAAACCGACTTACTGAAATAAACAAGACCACATTAACACAAGCTCAGAAACAAAGACTTATACGAACAGACTTACACCAATTAAACCTTGGATACACTAGCACTTCTAAAATCTATTAGGAATAAAGACAGACTAGCCGAACTTACTAAAAGACATCCATATAACCCTAGACTACTTCAATATTATAAAAAAGTGAGAAATATTGTATCCAAAGCCATCCGCACAGCAAGGGATTTAGAATTAAAAAAGAAACATTGACAATAACCAAGACGACAAAAGAAAATTATGGACAATTATACATGACGTCATAGACAAAACAAATAACAAATTTAATATAAGAACCATTACTCATGACAATACTGACTATGACTGCTATGAGGACACAACTAACTGTGCTAATATTTTCAACGACTATTTTATCAATGTTGGAAAAAATATAGCAGAAACTATAAGTAAAATAACATAATAACAAGTACTACTACTAGACATAATGACACAGAACCATCACCATCAACTCAAACAATACTTTCAACTTTCGAACCTACTACTACAACTGAAGTGTATAAAACAGTTATGACTTTTAAAAACAATTCTGCTCCTGGTTATGACAGACTACAGACAAAAATAATGAAACACATAATAACACAAATACTAGCCCCACTAACTAAAATTATAAACCGAAGTATGACTGACGGAATTTTTCCGGACTGCTACAAAAATAGTATTATAGTACCAATACATAAAAAAGGAAACAAAAAACTACTAACTAATTACAGACCTATATCACTCCTTACAATTTTCAGTAAAATTCTTGAAAAATCATAAAAACAAGACTTGACAATTACTTACAAACTAACAATATACTTACAAATAAACAGTACGGCTTTAGGAAAACTATAGGAACAGAGGACGCCCTTCTTGACTTGACGACATACCTGTACAAAAACTTAGACCAAAAAGAAGAAGGTTCTATCTGTATTTTAGACATTTCTAAAGCCTACGACTCAATTAAACACTCTAAACTAATACAACAACTATATAACATTGGACTGAAAGACACAGTACTTACCTGGTTTACTTCATACTTGACAAACAGGACTCAACAAGTAAGACTAAACTCCCACTTGTCGAATGTAACAAATTGTGAACCTTTTTCAATAATTCAAGGAAGTTGTCTTGGGCCTTGTCTTTTTAACTGTTTTATAAATAATTTACCTGGTATAAGTCAAGGCCAAGTCTTCTGCTATGCTGATGATGCAGTCATTTGTTACAGTTCAGACACGTGGGAGGAGACTCATGACATAGCAACTACTGACTTAACAAACATAGGCAAATGGTATTCCCATATGTCTTTGAAGATAAATTTTGACAAGACAAATTACATGACCTATTCCATTGACAAAAGAGGACAACCACAGACATCATCACTTCAAATTAAAGACAGCACTAACTCTACAATAAAATTACAAAGACTAAATAAGACACGATACTTGGAATTACGATTGACCAACATTTGAAATGGACAGACCACATCATACAATTGAAAAACAAACTCCGTCATCTCATGTACGTTTTCCATAATTTGAAAAGAATCTGCAACAGATCTCTTTTACGAGAAATATACTTTGCACTAGTGCAGTCGCTAGTGCAATATTGTGTAGTTGCATGGGGCGGAGCATACCAGAACTTACTGACACCACTTAACAGGACCCTCAACATACTTTTAAGAATTATACTAAACAAAGACAGATACTTTCATTCCGACGATTTATACAAAACTTTTGACGTACCTACCATACAAGACATATACATTTATAAAACTTGCTTTTTTTCATTAAAAAAGCGAGATATGTGGACTTTTCGACAGACTAATTACAATACAAGACAAACAGGACAAGCTTCACTAACAACCATACGTACATCACTAATGAGAAAACATTTTTCTTACATAGGAATTAAAATATACAATGTCATACCAGAAGAAATAAAAATATATTAGATCCTAAACTTGTTAGATTAAGAATAAGGGAATGGCTAAAAAGCGCAAACGTCAAAAATGAAATAATAAATACCATCAAATAAATAATTATAAGGGAAAAAAAACAAACAAGAATAAAACAGTATAAAAATTGATTATTATTAAATAATATGGAAATTAAATTTTTAATTATAAATATTTTTAACTCAAATTACATAATACATTATATTTTTACTATCTATAAGAGACCCAACACATGCTTGCGCACTTCGGGTCTCTTCTACTACAATTTCAATAACAAAAAAAACAATTTTAAGCATTTATCTATGTATATAATATTATTTTATTTAAGTTATGTTTCTGTGCTTGATGATTGTTATATGTTTAAAAAAAAATAAATGATGAAAAAGTATTTAAAAAAAAAAAAAAAAAAAAAAAAAGGTATAGATTTCAATGTTTCATACAGTGTGAATCAAATTTTAGTTCGTACTGGTAGTGTTTTTTTGTTAGAGGAATTTTGTTGTTAGATAGGGTTAGGTAAAGTTAACAAGGTGAGATTGCACGATAGATCACTGACTTCAGTTTGTCGGGTAGGATGGTTGGGTGAGGGCTTAGGTTAGGTTGAAATTAGCGCAGGCGGTTAGGCCGGGTTGCGTAGCGACCCGGTCTAACCCTGCGCTAATTTCAACCTAACCTAAGCGCCTCACCCAAGCTATCCTAGCCGGCTAACGAAACACAACATTTAGTCTGACAACCGTTTGTCTGACAAGGAGTCTCCTCAAATAAAATAAATTTATCTATGATGAGAGAAGGAATTCATTAAATCGGATAAATTCACATACGTCCATATTTTAGTCGACCCGGTATTTATTTGGAAATTCCGAAATGAACAAAGGAGTTAACCTGTTCCTTTGTCTGTCTGATATTGTCGCAAACGTTACAGTGAATACCTTTTTCTGTTGTCGCAAATGTCGGGTTTTTTCAGGTAAATTGTCGCAAGTGATCGGTAGCCAAATAGGTAACTACGAGGAGAAACAATGGACACCATGAAAAATGAGTCTTTCAGTAGGCAGGTAATAAAATGGAAAAGAATAAACAAGAAGTTTTCGCAATAATAGCATTTGGCCGCCTATTTAACCAACACTGATTATACTAATTAACTTCATCACAATGAGGATTCCTTTGTATTGTTCATCACTTTCGCCAATACAAACATGTCATCGATATTGTCTTGTAAATCAATGCAAAGAGAAAGGAACAGGATAAGGTAAACACCAGGGTGGAAGCCTTGGACATTGCCTATGAAGGCTGGGTGCTGCTACAGGGGGCTCATTGTTGGGTGGAAGAGATTGCCTTGGGTAATAACCCCGCCCCTCTGTTATCTACATAATTATTATTTTTTCTAATTTAATATGGGTATTTTAGACCATATTTTGACGGTCTATGATCCCAGGACCATAGTCTTTGTCAGGCCTAAGACATAAACCTGTGTCCATAATGATCATTGTTTTGACCGCCGGATGAGGAAAGGAAAGAAAGATTTCTGCTCCCCAACATTATGGAGAGTGCTGAGTGGACCCCAGAAGTAGCGAAAATACTTCCAATATCAATTACTTGGAACACTCGGAAGTATATGTCTTTTGCCTGTTGCAGGTTTTTGCTTCTTATCTTATTTCACCGTGTTTATTCTCTACCGGTCTTGGACATTGTTATAACTATAAACTACACTGTGTTTATACCTATATTTATTTTATGATTTCCAATATTATTCTTACAGCTATTCCATCCATTATAGCATCATTGTATACCTACAGCTCGTAGATTCATTAGAATTTATTGCCTAGGTACTCTTATTTTTCTTCATTATTCTCCCGTGGTAGAACCACAATTCACTCGGAGACCTCACCTCTGCAGCGAGAATAAAGTCATTCCAGTCATTGCATAAAGTTCGTGACTGAGGTCTACATGATTAACCCGTTGTCTTGTGAAATGTTCATCGCATTGAAGCGTTGAGAAAGAACATGTTAAAGGGAAAACGTTAGGGAAATTTAGATTATACATACGAATGTATTGAAAAATATACTTGTTACAAAACACAGAATTTGTAGTTGTAAGCATGTCAAGCAACCACTTGTGGGGGTGTGGTTTAATATATTAACATATTCGTATTATAGGTATAGACCACAGTGTAAATTGTACAATATATTTCATATGTACAAGTACATACATATTTTAGAGTAGCGTTTACTCTCGCAAAATATATCTCTAATAAAATTGTCAATTAATTAATTACGTATTAACCTATTCAATTACAATTACTCATTGCTTGTGCCAAACCAACAAACCCCTTGGAGTAAGTATTCAACCATTTCCATTTATCCAACATCAAGACTGCATTAGATTTATAAGGTGATAGCCGATTAAAAGATTAATGGATACATAGCTAAGACAGAAAGATACGTAAGTGCACAGTTACTCTGCCCGTTAAGTTTTGCTGGTTACAGAAAAGGAAACTTGATGTTTTTTCATAATTACGTGCGGCGACGAGATGTGGTGAAAATCGACCACGAAGAAAGCACAGACTAGCTGACAATAGACTTACACCAACAAAGAAAGAAAAGTGAGCCCAACGCTTCCATTGTTTCCTAGCTTATTGTTTGTTTATTAGAAAAGGCAAACAGGCCACAGAACATAGACCGAAAAAATGGTTTGCCAAAGAATTTGATATGGAAACTATGAGAGGACGGAGAAAATATTTCTTTTGTTATCTTCATACTTCTCAGTGAACAAATGAGTAAATGAGTTGGCTATTTTAGTACAGAATTTCTCTCATTAATGTTGAACACTTCAGCTTAGACATGGATTAGCAGGACCAGAGTTGCTAAGGCTGAGATTCAGAAAAACCAATAGAATGTATGTTTGTGTGCAGTAGATGATGAGCCTAGGCAACAACAGCAAAGGGAAATCACATTTGTAAGATAATATTAGGATCATGCGCGGATATAGCCCTCTTGTACTGGGGGGGCACAATCGCACGATATACCTAACTAGCGGGTTGCACCCGCCGCTTCGCAAGCCCCCCCCCCATACACACACCCCCCCCCCACACACACACACACACACATAGACACACAAATGTCAATATTTTTCGTGTCACCATCCATTTCTTGTCCTTAATGGAGCTCAAGAATGGCTCATCCGCGATCAATATGTCAAATCAAGACTCCAACCTTTGCAAAATACATTCTCGCTTTGAGTTGATAGTTCGTCACGACATATTTTGAGAAAAAAAGTCATTCAGGTCAAAAAACGTAATTACTTTTTGTTTACGTAGCTCAAGAACGGCTCATCAGAATTTTGTTATTGATATCTCAAATGAAAACTTGAACCCTTGCTTAAAACTTTCTCTTTTTGAGTTGATACGCCGCCGCCGCGCGCCTCGGCGCCGTCACGACAAATTTTGAGAAAAAAAATTCATTTCGGTCGAAAAATGTGATCTTTTGTGTCACCCATTCATTTTTGTCCTTACCCCGTGTAGCTGAACCCTAGAGATATATTCCCTGATCCCAATGGACCTATAGGTAAAATTTCAGGTTTCTCGGACAATCTGTGTGGATTTGACAACTTTATTATTTAGTTATTTCTTATTTGTCTTAGAATTGGGAATTATTTTGGGGCCCGTGCCCCCTAACTCATTGAGATCTTTTTTTAAACGGGATTAGTCTTAGAATTGGGAATTATTTTGGGGCCCGTGCCCCCCCTAACTCATTGAGATCTTTTTTAAACGGAATTAGTCTTAGAATTGGGAATTATTTTGGGGCCCGTGCCCCCCTAACTCATTGAGATCTTTTTTTTACTGGATTAGTCTTAGAATTGGGAATTATTTTGTGGCCGTGCCCCCCCTAACTCATTGAGATCTTTTTTTAAACGGATTAGTCTTAGAATTGGGAATTATTTGGGCCCGTGCCCCCCTGACTCATTGAGATCTTTTTTTACGGATTAGTCTTAGAATTGGGAATTATTTTGGGGCCCGTGCCCCCCTAATTCATTAAGATCTTTTTTTTACGGGATTAGGGATTTTTTTACGAAA
>JAMCCL010000681.1:0-20508 GCA_024516035.1 Bactericera cockerelli
TGCAGCGTAAAGTCTGGAAACCCCTGAATATCTTTTGAAAGGGCTTTCTCAGTAACTTTTAAAACTGTGCACGGTAGGTCGGGGTAATTAGACCTTTCCAAAAATGTATCGCAAGGTGGGGTTTCGTATTTAAAAAAATGAAGTTGGCCTCCCTGGCCCCGACATGGGGGCCGGAAAAAAAAAAAAAAAAAAAAAAAAAAAAAAATCGGTCCCATTCTAATGTAAGGTCTAATTACCAAGGATTACCGTACATAATTTTAAATTTACTGAGAAAGCCTTTCGAAAGATATTCAGGGGTTTCCAGACTTTACTGCATACACAAAGTTGGACGCCATTTGCAAACAGTTAATATTAAAAAAATAAATTTGCACCAATGTATTTCGTATTTGAAGACCTTTTCAAAATGTATCGCAAGGTGGGGGTTCGTATTTAAAAAAATGAAGTTGGCCCCCTGGCCCGACATGGGGGCCGGTAACAAAAATCGACTCCACTCTAAAAGAAGGTTTTATTAGCCCGGTTTACCGTAAAAAAATTTAATTTTACCGAAAAAGCCATTCGAAAGTTATTCAGGGGTTTCCAGACTTTTGCCCCACCCTGTATAAATGAGTTTAATCACAGCCATTTTTATTCGTAGCTCCTACAGACCATTTTAAGCTACTACAGACGCTTGCGGGCGTGTCCCTCTTATAGGATGTCATCTAATGGGCGAGAAGTGACTCAGTACTTCCCATTCAGTTGCTGAGTCAACACGAGCGAACGGGAAAGGTGTCCTTAGAAACAAGAGTGTAACCCAAAATTACCTAATAAAAAAAATTGTCTGTCGTTAAACCCGAACAAAGAAAAGAAAGTACAGAAAAAAACTGTCGGTTCTGGGTTCGATTTTTTTTTTTGTCCTCTTTATTTTTCTTTTTCCCTCCCTCTCTCTTTCTCTCTCTCTCTCTTTCTTTCTCTTTCCCTTCTTCTTGTGTTTGCCTCCCTATTCATTCCTTTCTCTCCCCTGCCTTTCTTTCTTCTCCTCCTTCCCTTCTCTTCCTATCCCTACCTCTTCTTTTCTCTTTATTCAAAATCATGCATGTCAGAGACAAACAATATAGGATAGAAATACATTATTCAACGGGTACTCGCATACCTATAAAATATATCAGCCTTCTTGCACTCTCTCTCTCTCCTTTTCCCTCTCCTTCTCCCACTCTTTCCCCTTTTCTTTCTCTTTCTCTTTCCTTCTCTCTCTCTCCTTCTCTCTCTCTCCTTCTCTCTCTTTCATTATCTCTCTCCTTGTCTCTCTCTCTTTTTCTCGCTTCCTCCCTCTCTCTTTTTGTCCCTCTTCCTCCGTCTCTCTTTTTGTCCTTCTCTCTCTCTATTTCCCACTCCTCCCTTTTTCTCTCTGCCCCTTTCTCTCCTTCTCTCTATCTCGCCTATTCTCCTTATCTTCCTCATTTTCTGTCTCTCTTTCTAATTTGATGATTTTTTTTTGGAATGAATTTTCTAGGAACTTATGTTTTGAATAGTTTTATTAAATTTCAGATGGAGATTTTCACTGATATCTCTGGTTTGTGTTGAATAGAACACAAGAAGTATGCGATATAGGTAACATTTCGTACGGAAAAATATTGAAATTCACAACAACAGAAAAAATATTTTTAGTAATAAATGTTAAATTTCACCAAAAAAAATATATTTTTAGTATTTTGAGTTTACGAGTATATGTTTCACTATCGATGTTCATACTCTAGGGTAGGGCAGGGTTTTTTTATTAACAAATAAAGAGGGAGGTCTATGGAGAAAATTTTAACCACAATTTTTTATCTCAAATTTAGTCCCGTACAGGCGTACATGGAATCAGAGTTACATGGAAATACTGAAATACTGCAAATTTGGACAAATATTTCTGCCGAATAGACTAGAATATACTACCATGAATTGTTAGAGAGAGACTGAGTTGTCATGTGGATACGGTGCTAATCTGGAAAACCAACTAGCGTAGGGATCCGTTGGTTCGAATCCCGCCAAATGCATGCATTTTCCTCACTTATTTAATGACTCACTTATGACCACTTATAATAAAAAAAATAAAAAAAAAAACTAGGGGATCTCCCCAATATAAGGAACAGATAACATATTTTTTAACAAAACAAACATATAACACAGAAATTAGAAACACTGTATGAAAAACATATAGGTATAATACCAAATACCAATACCCCCCTCATAGGGGAGGCCCATGCTCCATAGGGGTGACAGAGGGCTATATTATTATTATTATATATTATTATGACCACATAATAATAAGACTCTAAGGGTTAGATGGTATTTTTGAGTACAAGAAAGAGAGACAGAGAGAGAAGAAAAAAGATAATGGCTGTCATAAATAAAGAGTAAATAAAATAAGTAATGGAACAGGAATGAGAGAGAGAGGGAGATATGATAAATATACAGATTGCATAGGAAGAGGGGGAGTTTGGTGAAGATGGATACAGGAAGAGAGAGTGAGAAAATTGAAGGGGTAAGATACATAAGGATTTAAGAGAGAGATAGAAAATTGAAGGGGTAAGATACATGGAGATTAAAGTTCAGGAGCTTGTTTGTCTAAAGTAGAACGAAGCAGTAACTTTGTAGCAAGATCATAAAAGTGAGAAGTTATGTGTGAGAAAATATACGGCAACTAATTGCTAGCGTACTCACACGAGATGTATAAAATTTGCTTCATTGTGTTGATAAGGGAGGGGTTATAAATTATTATCAGTAAATTATGGCCAAGAACTGAAGAGTATTAATTTATTTTTCGTTTTAAGGTTAATTATTTTCAGTTAATATGTGCCTTTCCCTGTTTTGTTATTTAGGAGGGCTTAGCGTCCCTTTTAACCAGAGTCAAATCTGGATACAAGAGAAACCTGGATTTAAGAGAACGATTTTTGGGATCAATTTCTCTCATAAGAGAAAATAACTTCTTTATAAGAAAAACCTGGATATAAGAGAAACCGGGATTTAAGTGAACGATTTCTGTGATCCATTTTCCTGATAAGAGAAAATAACTTCTTAAAATGAAAAACCTGGATATAAGAGAAAAAAATCCAGTTCCTTGAATTCTTTTACATCCAGGTTTAACTGCAACTTAATTGGTTATCATGACGGGCGTTTTCACGCACCATTCACTGGAGTTACATACAGCGACTGAACTTGGGTTAAGCCAGCCTAATTAGGGGCAGTCATAGCCAGTAGAACGTGGATTAGCCACGATAGCCATGGCTGGTCATAGGCGGAAAGAGCCATGATGGCCATAGACATAGATTCGAAACCTTGAACGGTCACCCATCCATGTCATCACCACACTGGACGTTGCTTAACCTCAGTGATCGAACGAAAACTAGTTTAGTCAACGTATATGACATCAACTTCTCTTTGGTTTGTGTCTTTGCCACATCATTAATATACAGATGTACACGTACTTTAAATATCAAGAACTCTGATTCCATGAAAATACTCTTTACAATCATATCTCGGCAACGTCAAACACTCCCGCCCCATCTTCACAACCGAAACCAGGAATTCTTCTCCGAGTTCCTCTGATTCTCATACTCGTAGCATTAATAATTGAAAATTCTATTTTAATTCTGATAATCAATACACACCCGGTATTTTAATCAAACATAGAAATATCTTAATATATAAATGTCAAAGTCACTGACTGACTGATCATCGCTCTACAGCCCAAACCGTAATACCTAGCGAGCTGAAATTTGGTAGGTAGCTTCGTCTTATAGTCTAGATGTGCAATTTTCGAAACTCCCACTACAACACCTGCCATTGGCGAAAAAGGATTTTTTGCTTTCACGGCCATGCCTCGGCCCGCAAAGCGGGCGACAGCCCGCTAGTACTTTTAACACTTAGACGACCGGGTGTACCACCGGTGGTACACGCACGTTCGTACGGAATGGACCGGGTGTACCACCGGTGGTACACGGGGTCGGTATAGCTGCATTATCGCCGGTCCCACAAGAGAATTCACGAAAAACCATGCCGGTCGTCTAAGTTTTAAGTATCACCTTCAATTCCTGACCGACATGTTCTTGGATACTGCTAGGCCAGAGCAACACTTTCCCTCATGTTAAACATATAGAAAGTGTTACTCACAAGTATCACCAGCGTCTTATAGAAGACTCTGTGGGTGATACTTTAAAGTGTCACCATGTTCATACTAGCGCAGAGCCGGGTGATACTTCCACGTATCACCTGGCGCTGGGAAAGTGTTAAGGAAGTTCTCCATCTTCAGGTGTTGTAATCAGAAGGTGTGAATCTCTCAGGTGGTCGACAGTTTCTTTTCCCTTTTCTAAGAGCGATAGGAGGCGAAAAGACTTGTGGCTGCGATGCAGGTGTAGATGAAGCTGGTACAGAAGTTCTCGAAACACTGCTAGGAGTTCCTGGAACACTGGTAGGCGTATCTTGAATACTGGTGGATGTGTTTGTAAAACTATTGGAATTACTAGGAGTTCCGTGGAACACTATTAGAAAAATCTTGAAAGAGTGTTTGGACTGTTTGGAGTTCTGGGAATAGCTGTTATTGGTAACTCTGATTGGTTACCGACCTCAGTAGCTCGATCAGTAAGGCGGTGGAATCGTAACCTAGAAGTCGGTGGTTCGATTCGCGAGTATGGCAAAATTTAGTAAGCATTTCTTAGAACTTAAGCTGCATATAAAATTCAGTTAATTACTTTTACCTAACTAATTTAGCACTTTGAACGATCCAGTTAGGGCATTCATCGACCTACTGTAATAATATAATAATGCTTTTTATTTGTGTTATTATGTCACAATTTTAGTGGGTTAGCGCAGAATCATAGAACTTTACACTTTAATTTACAATATATTGTATTATTTTTTGCCTGTGATTCTGCCACTGGTCGCTGCTTCACATCAAAAGCAGCTACTCATTTTTCCTCACGAGGTATAAATGGAAACCCGAACATCCAAGTACAGATCAGAAAAAAATCCTACCCGCTGGGGATCGAACCCAGGTCACCATATGTTCAATGCCTAGTGCGCTAACTCACTCTGCCACGGTGACTACTCCATCGACCTACTATTATAATAGATAATAATAACACTCTTTAGTTGAAGGTAACCACCAGACGAAGTTAGCATTTTCTGCCTCCCAACCCTAAAGAGTCTCATTATTATGTGGTCACAATTTCAAATTACTTCTCATTCAACTAAGATTTTTTTTTCTTTTTTTTTGGTTTTAAGCTCGCTTTTAAAAATGTATGGTTATATCGCGACGGCAATTTTCCAGTTTAAATACTCGAATTTTAAAGTTTTAAACTGCGAATATTCTCGTATGGTATGCGAAAGTGTGCGTTAATTAAAAAATGCTTAAAAGTCCTTCTCTACCCTGACATTTATAAAATTAAACTTCTTCTAAAGGTATAATTTGAGCTCTCTCTTTCTCCTTCTCTCTCTTTCTCTTTGCCGAAATTATACATCTAGAAAAAGTTCAATTTTAGAGAGATAGAGAAAGAGAGAGAGGAGAAAGAAGGGGAGGAGAGAAAGAAAGAGAGAAAAGAGAAGAGAGTGACAGGGGGAGAGAGAAAAGAGAAAGAAAAAGAGAGAGAGAAAATGCGAGCTGTAAAAAGGGGTGGGAGAAAAAGAGAAAGAGTTCCGGGTTTACCCATCCCCCCACAAGGGTCAAAATTACATACCCAAATGTTTCCCCTTCCCGACCCTAATACAAAGCCTTAGTTGTCTACCCCAGCGCCGCGCCCCCAAAATCTTGCCCTGCGCTTTTAAGGGCCCATATTTTTTCCGTTCGCCCAAAATTATCTGAGGGGACAATCTCACATTAGACTCCTCCCCCCCGCAAACAAAATTTTGGGGTTTCTGACTCTTTGGCGGGGAAAAACATGCGTGAGTTGTTGTGAGGAGAGGAAGGAAGGAGTGATAGAGAGAGAAGGGTTGAGCATAAATATATGGGAGAGAGAGGGGGTGAGAAAAATAATAATAATAATGTGTTTTTTGCAAAATATATCAAAATTTTAGTAGGTGCGCAGATTGGAGGCTTTTTCCGTATCTTGAATGTCCCAATCCCCTTTTTTTGCCTTAATTCCGCCATGGTCGTGAAAATATTAGAGTAGAACTCTTTTTTTTCCCAGGTATGAAGTGGTCCCAACAGTCAAGACAGAGCCAAAAAAAGGAAAAAGAGAGAGGGAGAGAGGGGGGGGGGGAAAAAGGGTTTTAGGTATTGAGAGAGGTGAGAAAGGTTAGGTATGGGGGAGAGGTAGAGAAAAGGGTTAAGGATTGGAAAGGAAAAGGGGGAGAAAAAGGTTTTAGATTGAGAAGGTAGAAAAAAGGTTGGAGAGAGAGGTGGGAGAAAGGTTGGTAGGAGGGTTTTAAAAAAGGTTGGTATGAGAGAGGTGCCGAAAAAGGAAAAAAGTTACAAAATATTTTTTTTTCTTTTGAATATTTGCCTTTCCCCAAATTCCCCGAAATTTTAAAAAAAAAAATTTTTTTAAATTGCTGTTTATTTTAAAAACCCTTCTCTCTCTTCTCTCTCTCTTTTTTTTTTTTTTTTTAATTCATTCTCTTCGTTTCAGTTTTTATGGCCAGACAATGAGTTAAAGTTTTTTAGTCTGTTCTTTTTGGGCCCCCACCCCTCCCCTTTTCGGTAGTACCTCGAGAGATCGTATTTCTGAAAAAAAAGGGGTTTTCCTTGGCGGAAATTAAAAATAAAAAAATTTTAAGTTCTGTCAGAAGCTAAAAAACCCCATTGGGTTTTTTTTAAAAAAAAATGTACTATAAAAACACCCAAACCAAAATTATCGGTTTTGGGGTTTTTTCATTGTTAGTGGGAGTTTTTAAATTTTTTTTTTTTTCCATGGGGGTTTTGTCTATTATTTTCAAAAAAAAACCTTCTTTTTTAACATCAAAACCCCAAAGGAATCGAAGTTAAACAAATCCCCAAAAAATAATAAAAAAGAAATCAATTGTTTTTTTTTTCATCCTAAGCCATTTTCTTTTGGTTTCTAAGATTTTTTGGTTATGGTGAAAAATAAAATATAAAAAAAATATTGTTGAAACCTGAAAAAATTTTAGGCAGATCGTTTGTTTTTAAATAAACTGTAATATATACAATTAAAAAAATACATAAAATATTTTCCTGTTAACCCGGATTTTCCGGTAAATGGAAATTAACTTCGAAAGGGAGGAAATTGTTTTTTTTTATTTTTTTTTAATTTTAATTTTTTTTTAAATATACATATTTTTAAATATACATAGTATTAAAAAACAATGTAGTATGACCTAATTATGTTCCCCCAAAACTTCCCTTTTTTTTTTACTTTTTGGGGCACGATATCTGGCCCCCTTTTTTTTTAAACCTTTTTTAAATGATTCTCCCAGTTCTTTTTTTCAGATTTTGGTAAGTAAGGGACCTTTTCTTTTGAAACAATTTTTTTTATTTGAATTTTTGTTTTACCGCTTAATCTGGGATTTAAAAATGTTTTTTTGTTTTTCAAAAGGCTGTTTGTACCTTGCCCCCACGCCGTATTTGAAAGGAAAACACCTTTTTGAGCAATGCTAAGTTGTTTCCCTTTAAAAGGCCAATCCTTGCTTAAGACTTGCTCAGACAAAAACCCCCCCGTTAAAAAAATTAAAATTGTTATAAAGTAAAAGTAAAAGGGGTTATAAATAAAAGTTACAATTTTTATACAAAAATTTTTATATTTTTTAAATAAAAGTTTTTTTTTTTTTTTAGTACAATTTTTTAAAAATTTTTTTTAAAAAAATTTTAAATTTTTTTTTTTTTTTTTACAAAAAAACCTAACAAAAAAAAATTTTAAAATACCAAAACCCAATAACTTTTATTTTTTAATCAAACAATTTCATAAAAATTAAATAAAATAATATGTGTTATCGCTTCAACAGAAAAATTTTTTTTTCAGTGGTTTCTGATTTAAAAAATCAATTAAATAAAGGAGGAGAAAGAGACAGAGAGTAAAAAAGGAGAATGGGGGAGGAGAGGGGGAGTGGCGAGAGAAAGGGAGAGAGAAAAAGGGGGCCTTAAAAAAGATTAAATTGATTTTTTTAAGATATAAAAAGAGAAAAAAATTTTTAAAAGGTTTCACATCCTATCCGTCAATTACATTCCTTTACTCTTCCTTTTTCCCTTTTTCTCTCTCCTTCCCTCTACCCTACCCCCTTTTTTTAAATTTTCCTTCCGTTCTTCTTAGCTAAGAGGAAAAAGAGAGGGGCGCTCTCTGTACTTTTCTATCTCCCCCCCCTCCCTCTCTCTCCCCCTCCTTTTTTTCCCCCTTCCCTTTTTTCTCCCCCCCTCCTTTTTTCCTCTCTCTTTCTTTTTCCCTCTTTTTTCTTCCCCATTTCCCTTCCCCCTTCCTTTCCGTGGGCGCCCCCCAAAATTTTTTGCCCTTTATTTTCAACTCCCTTTTTTCCTTTCCTTTTTTTATTTCTCTCCCTATCCGCCCATCTCCCTTCTTTTCGTCCTTTCTCCCCTCCAATTTTCCCCCCCTTAAATTTTTAACTTCTCTTTTGTCAATAAACGTCCCCCGCCTTTTTCCCAAAATCCTTTTCCCCCTCAAATTTTCCGCAGTTTACTACCTTCCCCTTCGGTTCACGGGGACTCCCCCTTCCTGGTAATTTTTTCTTTCCCTTTCAATTTCCCTCGCCCTTTTCTCCTCCTTTAGTATTTTGTTTAAAACCGTGTGTGGATTGAGAGGAAAAAATTTTCACTCAGTTGTCTAAATAAATTTTCAGAACACTCCATCAAAATTTCCCCCTCCCCCCCCATTTTGAAGGTTTTTTTTTTCCCCTCTATTTTTTCCCTCTTATCTTATTGTTTTCTCTATCTCTTTTTCCCTTCCTTTTACGGGGGTATTTTTTTCTATTTTTTTCCTCCTGATCTTCCTTCCTTCTCTCTCTCTTCTCCTTTCTCTCTTCTCTTTTTCCTTCCTTATAAAAGGTTTTTTTTCTCTATGTTCTCTTTCTCTTATTTTTTTCCTTAAATTATCTTCCTTTCCCTTTCTCTCTCTTCTTTTTCCTTCCCCCTTTCAAAGGTTTCTTCTCTTCTTTTTTCCCTCTTTTTTCCCCTCCCTTTTTTCCCTGCCTTTCTCTCTCTTCTTTTTCTCTTATGAAGGTATTCTCCTCTATTTTTTTTTCCCTTATTCCCTTCTCGTTACTTACCTTATTCTTTTTTCCTCTGTCTCTCTCTCTCTTTTTCCCCCTTTATCAAAATTTTCTCTCATATTTCCCTTTTTTTCTATTCCTTCTTCGCTTATTTCCTGCTTCTTCTCTTTTTCCTTCCCCTTTTATCAAGGTATTCTCTCTTATTTTCTTTCTCTTAATTCTTTCCCTTTTATTGCCCTTCCCCTTCTTAACTCTTTTCCTTTTTATCGAAGGTATTTTTCTTTTCTTTCCCCTCATTCTCTTTTTCTAAGGGTTTTTCAAAAAAATTTTTTACAAGCAGGATGTTTTTTTTTTGCCCTAGTTGAGGGGGCGAAAAAATGATCCTTTATAATATTTGTCTTTGATTTCTTTACTTTTCTTTATATAAAAGTCTCACTCTCTTACTTCAATTTATCTTGGCTATTTCATCTCTTTTCTCTCTCCCCTTCTATTTTATTAAAATGAAACCATGTTTACAATTAAATTTTGGGGTTATACATTACCTATGTTCTTAGTAATTTCGGGGGTTATCAGTATGGTTTACATTAATTTTGTAGCTAAGAAAAAAAACCCCTGTGTGAAAAATTTATAGATTTTTTTTTTAAGAAAATCTTTTTTTCCTTCTCTCTCTATTTATCATTTCTATTGCTTTTTTTAAATTTTTTTGTTTGTGAGAGGGGGAGGAGGGGGTACTGGCATTTTAAAAACCCTTCCCCGGTGGGTGGGTAATGGGGGGTGTCTTTCTCGGTCCTCATTAAAAAATAAATAAAAAAAGTTGGCGTTGGGTTGGAACCAGTCATAAAAAAATTTTCCAAAACCAACCTTCAAACCCCAACCGGGGTTCAAAAATCCAACCCCCAAAATTGGGTTTCCGAAAGCAAAATGAAAAGGGGGGAGGGGAGGGGAGTGAGTTAGTGAGGTGTGTGGAGGGGGAGAGAAAGGGGAGAGAGGGAGAGAGAAGTGAGGGGTTGTGAAGGGGAGAGAAAAAAAGGGAAAAAGTTGGGCGGGAATTCAAAACTTGGTGGTTAGATGAAACCCGAAAATTAGGGGAGCGAAAAAGGGGAAAACTCTGCCCCCAAATGATTTTGGGGGGGGGGTGTTCTTGAGGGGGGGGGGTGAGGAGGAAAGAAGGAAAAAAAGGTTAAATAGAAAAAAGAAAAATAGAGAAAAAAAAGGAAAAAGTGGGGGAAAAAGGGGAAAAGGATAAAAAAAAGAGAAAATCCAAAAAGGAGAAAGTGAAAAAAAAAAATGAGTGGAAAAGGGAGAGAAAAAAAAGAGAGAGGAAAGAGAGAGAGAGAGGAGAGAGGAGAGGGGAGAGAGAGGAAGAGGGAAAAGGAACCCCCGGGGGCAATTCCAAGACAAAGTTTCTTAATTAAATTTTAGTTTTTGTCTCTCCCTTTTTTTCTCTCTTTCCCCCCAAAAACTGAATTAGGATGTATTTATTTCGCCCATATTTTTTTTCCATCCTCTCGTCTCCCTTCCCTTTTCTCTCTTTCTTTCTTTGGGGAACCAGTTTTTTTTTGTAAAATCCCAAAAAGGGGGTTTTTGAGAACAAATTTTTTTTTCTCTTATTCAACCCCCCTTTCAATTTTCCCCCTCTCTTTTTCCCCCCTTATTTTTTCGAAGGCCCTTTTTTCTCTCTCTCTTTCTCCCCACCCATTTTTCAAACTGACTTTTCTTTTTTTTCTTTTCTTCTCTCTCTCTCTCTCTCTTTTTCTTCCCCCTATTTCTTAAACGTCCTTTTCTTCATTATCTTTCTCATTTTTTTCTCTCACCTCTCCACCATTTCTTCAAAAGTCCTTTTTTAATTTCTTTCCCTTTTTTTCTTTCTCTCTTTTTTTTCCCTATTTCTCAATGTGTCCTTTTTTACATTTTCTTTTCGTGAGAGAGTAAAAAGAGAGATAAGGGATGTTAAAAATTTTAGTTAACCCCCGATTTATAACAGAAAACGCCTCTGAGCAATGTCTAAGCATGATTTCCTTTTTTTTTGCCAAAAACCTTTGGTTGAGATTTGCAGAAAAATTCCCCCGTTCATAAATCAATGCTATTTAGGTTAAAACTTAAAGCTAATTTATATTGTAAGAATTTAAAAATTTCAATAATTAAAAAACCAAAATAAAAATTAGGAGGGTCTTCGTAAAAAAAAAAAAAAGGGGGGGTTTTAGCGGGTTTGAAGGCCCCCGGAATGGGGGGGTAAAACCCCTTTTTGGGGTTGCCAGGGCATTTAAAAAAGGTTAAACCCCCAATAAAAAAATTCTCTCTCTGTTCTCACTCTTGGGCCCCTTTTCTTTTTTTTTCCCCATTTTTCCTCCCTCCAACAATTTTCTTAATTTCAAAAAAAACAAAATGGGAAGAGGGGAAAGAGAGGGGGTGAGGGAGGCGGAAAGTGAGGGAGGAGAAGAAAAAGAGGGGGGGAGGGGGGTGAGGGGGGAAAAGAGTTTTAGGGAAGAGGGAGAAAAAAAAAAGAGGAGAGGGAAGAGGGGGAGGGGGGGAAAGAAGGCGAGAAAAAAATTAAAAAAAAAGGGAACTTTTAAAAATTTCCCCAGAGAATTTGTGGAGTCTGGAAAGTTCTTTGTAACGAAAAATTTGTTACAAAAAAATTTGTTGCAAGGGGAAAGGAAATGAAAAGAGAAAAAATTTTTAAAAAAAGAGTTCGGGGCTTTCGAAAAAAAAAATGGAAAAATAGAAATGAAAAAAAAGGGGGGAAAAAAGGGAAAAAGGAATGGAGGGGTAGAGTAACGAAAATCAAGAGGAAAAACGGTTTTTAGCTAGAGACGAGGAGGTTAAATTTTTTTGGGGGTTAACAGAAATTATTAGCTAGAAAAAAAAGAGAGGGAAAAGACAGGGTTTTAGAAAAAAGAAAGGAACAAGAGGAATAGACAAAGAAAAAAGAATGGGGAAAAAAAAAGGGGAGGGAAAAAAAAAAAAGACAGGAAAAAGAAAAGAAGGTACAGAAAGTTTGAATAAAAAATTGTTAGTCGGGCATTTAAAAAAACAATTCGTGGAAAAGAAAATCGGGGGGATGAAACTTTTTGAAGCAGTTCAAAAGTAAAAAGGAAAAGAAAAGTAAAAAAAAACAGAAAAAATAAGAAAAAAAGAGTAAAAAGAAAAAATAATGACGGAGAAGGGTTGGAAGGGGGGAAAAAAGAAAATTTAAAAAAGGGAAAAAGGGGGGAAAAAGAAATCATGCCTTTTTCTTTTCCGGGTAGGGGTTCAGTCCCCAAATTTCTGGAGTAACCAAAAAGGATTTTTTTTTGGGGCAAAAACCCCAAATTGGGAGGTAATTTCTGTTAGGTGGGGTTCGTTAAAAGTTTTTATCATGACCTACCGGGGGGAATGTCCAGAGGAAAAGGGAGAAAGGTAATAGATAGAGGAAAAAAGAGAGGTAGTAAGAGAGAAAGGCAAAGAGAGAAAAGTGAGAAAAAAAATTTTAAATTAAAAATATAAAATAAAAAACTTCATTAGTGGAAAAAGGAAAAACCCCCCGGCGGGGGTTAATGCTAAAAAAAAATTTTTTTTTCAGGGGAAAACCCCCCGAGGGCTTATTTGATGTGGTCACAAAATCAAATCAATGAGAAAAAAAAGTGCACTGGGGGAGATTCGAACTAACGGGTCCCCACGCTAAGGTTTTCCAGGGTTGCCCCGTTCACCCCCTTGGGTACCCGTGCCAAAAAAAAAAAAAAAATATTTTAAAATTTTACATTTTTAAAAAAAGGGGAGTTTAAAAAAAAAAATTAAAAAAACGAAAAAAATTGAAAGAAAAACATGGAAAGGGTTTAAAACCTTTTTGGGGGTATTTTCAAGGGGAAAAAAACAAAAAAATTTTGGTTTTGCAAAAAAAATTTTTAAATTTTTGAGGTTTTTTTTTTATACAAAGTTGCCCTTCTGAAAGGGGAAAAAGGGACCCCCCTAAAAAAATTTTAAAAAAGGGGGAATGTTGAAATCCAAAAATTTTCCAGGAGATTTTTTTTTTTTTGCTTGCAGAGCTGAAAAAACGATGAGAAGAGAATTCTTTTTTTTACTCTCGTTTTTTTTTCTGAAAAATTTTTTTTAGCAAATAATTGTTTTAAAAAAAATTTTGAGGGAAAAAATTAAAAAAAAAAAAACCCCCGGGGGAAAAAAAAAGGGGGAAGTAAGTGAAAAAGGGGGGTTTAAAAAAAGAAAAATGGGGGTTTTATAGAAAAATTTCATGATTACTAATTTTTAAAAGGGGCATGGAAAAGGATAAAAAAGAAGGGAAGTAAGAAATTTTTTTCAAGGGGAAAAAAGAAAAAAATTTTAGTAATGCAACCCCTTTTTTTTTTTTAGAAAAAGGGAAATTTTTTTAAAAAAAGTAAATTTTAAAAAAAAAAAAAACCCCAAAATGCAAAAAAGGGGGCCCAAAAACTCAAAAAAAAACCCCTAAAAAAAAAAAGGGGCCCTTATGCAATGAAAATTTTAAAAGGGGGAACCCCAAGTTTTTAAGAAGAAACCAAATTGGGGGAAAAAGGGAATTTTTTAAAAATGTTTAAAAAATTGGGTTGGTTTTAAAAATTTCCCCCCCCCCCCCCCCCCCCCCCCCCACCCCTTTTTTTAAAAAAAAACCCAAAAAAAAAAGGAAAAACAAAAAAAAAATTTGGGCCCTGGTTTATTCCCAAAGGTAACAAAATAACTGGAAAAAAACCCCAAAAACCCAAAATTTGTAATTTACACTTCAAAATTCCCTTTAAAAATTTCCCCCTGTCACAATCCCATGTAGGATTTTTTAAAAAAAAAATTGTCAAAGTGGGTCCCCCCCAAATACCCGGGAAAATTGGGGGGCCCAGTTCCCCAAAAAGTTCAAGATTTAAAAAAAAAAAAACAGAATTTGACCCCCCTTTTTTTTTTTTAAACTAAAAAAAAGTTTTTTTCTAAAAAAAATTTTTTTTTTCTTTAACCCCAATTTTTAAAAAAACGGGACTTCCCCGGGGGGGATTTGCGGCCCTGTGGGGCCCCCGAATTTTGGGCCCTTTTTAAACCCCCAAAAAAATTTTTGGGGTTTTTTTGGTGTTTTTAAAAATTTAAATTTTTTTACCCCAAAATTTTTTGTTTTCTAGGGTTTTACCCTTTTTTTAGTATTCTGTTCCCCCACCAACCCCCCGACAGAAAGACAGACAGGGCAGACGGGGGGGGCCAATGGCTGAAAAAAAATCCTGAGGCCCGATTTGTCCAGAAATGTGGGAAAAAATGGGTAGGTCAAAAAATTTTTTTGGGGGGGGGGAAAACCCCAAAAATTTCCCCCTTTTTTTTAAGGGGGAAAGGGAAAAAAAAAAAGAATGAAAGCAAAGCAGAACCAACCTGTAAAGAAGAAAATTTTTAAAAGGGGGAAGGGGGAAAAAACCCAAAAAGCAAGAAAACCCCCAAAAAGTAAAGAAGAAAATCAAAAAAGCAAAGAAGAAGGGAAAAGCAAAGAGAAAAAAACAAAATTTTTTAATGGGGTTTTTGGAAAAAAAAACCTTTTCCAAATTTTAAAAAAAGGGGAAGGGGCAAAAAAAGGGGTTTTTTTTTTTGAAAAATTTAAAAGGGGGCTTCAAAGAGAAAAAGAAAGGAAAAAAAAAGAGAAAAAGAGAGAGAAAGAGAGAAAAAGTTTAGAAAAGGGAAAAAGGGGGGAAAGGGGAGAGATAAAGACAAAACCCCAAAAAAAAAAAAAGCAAGAGAGCCTTTTTTAAAGGGTTTTTATGGGGGGGAAAACAGGGAAATTTTTAAAAAAATTTATATTTAGGAAAATTTAAAAAAGAGGGGATGAGGGGGAAAATTTTAAATTTTTTTTAGAGGCCCTTTTTTTTGTGGGTTTTTTGGGGGCCCTTTTTTTTAAAGGTTTTTTTTTTGTCTTTTCCCCTATGAAAAAATTTTTTTTTATCTTATTTTTTTTTCTACATAACGATCCCTTTTTTTTAAAAAACCCCAAAAAAAAACCCCCAACCCCCTTTTTTCCCTTTTTCTCTTTCACATTGTTTTTTGAATTTTTTTTTTCTCTCCTTTTTTTTTTAAAACCAAAAAAACTATTTATCTAGTTTTTAAAATTTTTTTAATTTTTGTAGTTGAGGAAAAAAAAAGGGTGAAGATCGAAAAAGATTTTTTATTTTGATAAAAATTTTAGGAAAAAATTTTTTGACAATTTAAAAAATTTAAAAAAGGGCAGGGCGGGGACTATTTTAAAAAATTTTTTTTCAGGGGGGAAAAAAAAATTAGTAAAAAAAATTTTAAAAAAAAAAAAAAAGAAAAAAAAAAAGAAATGGGGGTTTGGGGGGGGAAAAAAAGGGGGGGGGAGAGAGAGGGGAGAGAGAGAAAAGGGGAGAGAGAAAAAGAAAAAAGGATAGGGGGGGTGGGGGATAGAGATTGAGAAAAAGACAAGGGGGGACGGGGGAAAAAGAGAAAAAAAGAAAAAAAAGAGGAGGAGAGAGGGGGAGAGGTAGGGGAGAAAGAGAAAAAATTTAAAAAAAAGGGGGGCAAAAGGGGGGAGAAAAAAGGGGGGGAAAATGGGGACATGGATGTTTTTTTTAAAAAGGAAGTGGTCAAAAAAAAAAAAGATAAAAAAAAAAAACCCCCGGGGGATAAAAAAAGGGAAAAAAGGGGGAGCCCCGGGGGGGGGAAAAAAAAGGGGAAAGGGGGGGAGAAAGGGGAAAAAATCCCCCAAATTTTACAAAGGGGAGGAAAAAAAAAAGGGGGAAAATAGGAGGGGAAGGGGGGAAGGGGATGGGGAAATAGAAAATTTTGGGGGGGGAACAAAAAGGGAAAAAAAAGGGAAAGTTTTGAAAGAAGAAAGGTGGGGAAAATTTTGGGGAGGGGAAAAGATTTTTTGGGTTTTTAAAAATTTTGGAGAGGAAAAAAGAAGGGATAAAATTTAGAAGTAGTTTGGGGGAGAAATAAGAAAGGGGGAAAAAGTTAGAAAGGGGGGAAAAGGTAGGAAAGTGGAAAAAATGGGGTTTTATGGGGGGGGGGGAAAAAAAAATGTATATTTTTTTAAAAAAGGTTTCCCCGAGGGGATTTTTGGGGGGAAAAAATTTAAAAGGGGAAATTTTGAGGGGTTTTAAAGGGGGGAAAAAGAGGAAGGCAAAGGGGGAGGTTTGGGTTTTGCAAAAAATTTTTCGGTTTCCCCTTTTAAAAATGCACTTTTAAAAGGGGCAAAAAAAATTTTGGGGGGGTCAAAATTTTTTTAAAAAAATTTTAACCCCAAAAAAACCCCCTTTAGTCTGATTTGGGGGAAAAATTTTCCCGGGTTTTCTTTGTTTTTTTTTTTTTTTAAATTTCCCCCCTTTTTTTAAAAGGGAAAAAAAAAACCCCATATTGTAATTCCCCCCTTTTCCCCGGGGGGAAAAAAAAAGTATTGTTTTTTTTAAAAGGGGGGAAAGAGGGGGAAAATTTGTCCTAGGTTTTCCCCCAAACCCTTGATCAAACTTTATTAAATGTTTGGTAATACATGATAGTTTTTTCTTTTTTTAATTTTTTGAAATTTTGTGATTTTTTTTTAAAACATCTTTATTTACTGGCCAAAAATGTAAGTTGGGGTTGTAGAATTTAAAAATTTTTTTAAAATTGGGTAATTATTTTAATTGTATACCCCACAATTTTCTTTTTTTCTTTTAACGGGGGTTTGGGAAAAAAATTCTAAAATTTTCGAAAAAATTTGAAAAACATCCCTTTTTTTGAAAATTTTTTTTGCAAATGAAATGTTTTTTTGTAGGCCCAATTTCAGGACTTTAAACTCAATTTGGTTTAAAATATTCTGCTTTTTTCTGAAGTTAAAAAAGGGGGTTTTTCCCCTACATGAAAAACCCCCCTTGCAAAAATTCTGAAATTTTTTGGGAAAAAAACCCCCGATTTCTTGATTACGGTGGTCGGTTTTACTGTCTGGTTACATTTTATTTATCGTATAGCGGGCTTTTCGCCCGCTTTGCCCCCCGAGGCAGGGCCCGGGTGAAAGAAAAAAAATCCTTTTTCGCCAATGGCAGGTGTTGTAGTGGGATTTTTTCAAAAAACCCCGTTTTTAAATTGACATTTTGGTTTAAGAAAAAGGCTCCCAAAAAAATTTTTCAGTTCCTAGAAAATGGTTTTGGGCTGTAGAGGGGATGTTTTCAGTCAGTGGTAAAGTGGTCGTGGGGGCAAATGAGTGTCTTTTACATTTATATATTTAAGTATTTTGGCGTGCAAGAAACCCGAACGAAAAAAAAATTTCCCAAAACATTTTTTTTTTTTTTTTTTTTGTTTTGTTTTTTTTGGTGTTATTTTATTGTTGTTTTTTGTTTTTGTTGTTGTTGTTTTTTTTTCTTGTTGTTGGGTGTTTATGGTGTTGTTTTCCCCTTTTTTTTTCTCATTTTTTTCTTTTTTTCCAAAAGATTTTCTTGCTCTGTCACAAACAAATCCCTTTTCTTGTAAAAAAAAACCTTTCCCCGTCCTTTTTTCTCTCTTACTATTTTTCTCTCTCTCCCCTTTCTGTCTTTTTCTCTTTTCCTAATCTCTTTCTGATTTTTTTTGTCTTATGTATAGTATTTTTTTTTTTGTTTTATTTGACTATTTTAGCCCGTTTATCTTTTGGCATGTTTATTTTTACAGCAATTTTAAAAAAAGTACTATTTGGTTATGAAAAAGGGTTTGCGCACAAAAAAAAGTTTTAAATTTTTTTAATTCCAATTATTGTTTAAAAATGTTTGGGATTACATTTTTTTTTTTTTTAAATAAAATTTGAATTTAAAAAAATTATGTAAAAATAAAATTTTGTATGGTTTTGAGACTGGCCCGTGACCCAAAAACACTGAAAGGGACCTAACGTTCGAAAATAAGTATTGAAAGGGGTTTTTGGATGAAAAAAAACTCGTAAATCAAACCCGGAAGTAAGAAAGACCCGGGTATAGGAAACGGTACAATTGCCCCTTAATCACTGAAAAATTTTGGGAAAGGGAAATATTATGAGATGGGCGGGGCATTCAGCCCGAAACCCATAGAAAAAGCCTTTTCAAAAAGAAAAATAATCTAAAATTTCAAAAAACCAGAAAAAAAGGGGGAGACCCCCAAAACGATGGATAGATGGGTCCAGAGGAAAGGTACAAAGAACTTAAAAACCCCCCAATGTCTGATAAATTGGGGGAAAAATTTGCGCGGACAGGTACAATGGAGGCAGCGGTTTTGGAGGTTTTGGGTCCCCGCGACTGTTTTTAACCCCGCAGTAAGTAAATAAGTAAGTTTTATAATAAATTCTGCCCCGGTTGGGTGTACAACCCCGTCACCTGGTGAAAGCTATGTTTTTGCCATACTCAGCGTAGATGATTACCACGGAGCTACCCACGTCGAAAAAAATGCCCCAGACTTTTCTTTGACCCTGTATTTTAAGAGTCCTTTGTTTCTTTCTAACAAACCAAAAACATTTTTGGAACTAATAGTGCTTACTAGGTAAAACTTTGTCTAGAATAGGGGTTTCTCTGTAAACTCGACGCTTATGCCCCCTTTAATTTTTTATCAAAAACCCCCGCATTTTCATCCCCATGTAGCCCCTTCAATTTCCATCCAAAAACCCCGCAATCTTCATTTCTTAAGGGGGCTTATTCGAGATTATGTTACTACTTCAATTGCCATTTTCCCTGTCTTTCCCTCGTTTTGTGTTGTTTTTTAAATGGGATTTCACTTCAATCCTCACCGAATTTCAGGTTTACCATTTTAAGTGGATCGTTCTTTGCCTATAGTATTAAGCCCTTTTAAATTAAATTTTTTTTTCATTGTTTTTTTTCTATCTAGTTCGCCATATCTTATACTTAATCCCAGGACAGCAAGACTATTTACTCCATTTTTGTATTGTTTTTTTTTTTTAAATTTTGGGGTTTAAGGGTCGCTGTCAACGGGTTTTTTTCCCAGGGACTGTTATTTGTTTTTAAATACAGTATATAGAAAAAAAAAAAAATCAAAATGTTTCTCATTTTCTTGACGGGGAAACTTTTTAAAAGTAGGTCAAGATTAAAATTTAAATTTAAAAAAATTTTTGTTTTAAAATTTTTTTTTTTTTAAAATTATTTTCATAGAAAATAAACTTGTTTTAAGATATTTCCATATTCATTTTTTTGGTTTGGGTTCCAAAAGTTTTGTAAAAATTCATCTTTCGATTTTCCCCCGCAGCATTTTTTTTCCCAAAAAATTCTCTCACTAAGTTTCTCAAAAAAATATCAAAAATGTCTGCCCTTTCTGTAGTACCCTAAAATAATGTACTTGATTTTTAAAAATTTTGGATTCTAAAAGTCTTTGTAGAATTTTGACTTGTCATTTAGATTTAAAGAGCCATTTTTATTCACTTAAGTTTATTCCAAAGGTTTATGGGAAAACCCAGCTTATTTCAGAGGTGGGCACAGAACGATTTCTAACTCATTCCAAAAGGGTATCATTTAAGTTTATGAAGGGGGGCTAAGAATTTTTAGGGTTCCTTTAATTTTTATTGTTTTAAAAAAACTCTAAAATTCCATTTAACTTTTCCCAGAACCAAAAATTTTTTCAGGGGTTCCTATAATTTTTGGGAATTTCAAATCGATTTTTTCAAAAAGTTTTTTTTTTGGGTTTAAAAAATTAAAAATTTTTCCCAGAACTCGTTTTATTAACTTAAAATCATGTGTCCCTGCTTTTCGGTGGGTTACAAGTTTTGTGTTCAAAGCATTTAATTTAATTAGAGAAAAATTTATGTATTTGTGGTGCCAAAATTCTTGGAATTTGATATAATATTAATAAATTTAGGCGGTTTTCAATAAAAATTCATTTTGAAAGTTCCGCTATGTATATTTTGTATTTTCGGGGCTTGATTTCATATTCTTGTTTAAAACTTTTTGATTTTCATTTTGATTTGATTTTCGTTGTTTCAAAAAACAAAAAAAAATTTTTCTTTTCATTTTTTTTTCATCTTCTATTTTTTTTATCTCGTTTTTCCCAAGTTTTTTAAAAAAATTTATATGCTATGGTTGATTTTCCCTTTGTTGTTTTTTTTAAACCCCGGTTTTTTTTTTTAAATTTGAAAGGGTACCATTCAAACATTTTTTAAAAAATTATGTTTAAAAATATTATAATTGTAATAAATAAATGGAAAAAAATTACATTACCTTCCGGGGCACCTTTGGTTTTTGTGGGGTTGGCGGGGTTTTTTTTTCTCTAAATTTGGGGGTTTCAGAGGACAGCTCGAATGATTGCCATAGTTTTTTGTGTTCCAGTCAACAAAATTTTAAATATGTTTGTAGGGGAAAAAACCCCGGCCGAGGGGGGGTGAACAACACCCTATAAGGAAAAGGCATAAGGGAATGATATTTTTCCCAAAGATATGCCGTGGATTCTAAAATAAAATTCGGGATTACAAAA
>JAMCCL010000682.1:0-20476 GCA_024516035.1 Bactericera cockerelli
TTCTTATACATAAAACCAAAGAATCCATTAATCGCCATAGCAGTATCCATGGCTACAACACAAGAGGAAGGGATAATCTTGTTACTAGTGGGGAGACACTCTTCCACAAATCTTACCTGAGTGCAGGTATTAAAATATACAACATATTACCAAACGCACTAAAGGAGAACAATAACATTGATTTATTCAAAACTTCACTCAGGGAGATTATTGTGAATGTGTCTCCCTACAGTCTACAGGATTTGACCCAATCTCTCGCTTCATAATCAGTCAACCCTCCATTCTATCTAGTCATCTCTCCTTTCTTTACCTCCATCTAGTCAAATGTCACATAGAACCCATATAAATATTAGCTCAATTATATATATTATTATTATTACTATTTTTTTTTTTTTTTTTTTTTTTTTTTTTTTTTTTCTGTTTAATTTTATGTCATCTTATCTGTATTTTCTGTATTTCGTTCTACTTTCTCTGTAACATTGTGTACATGCATTTTTGTATAATTTCACAATAAAAATAAATACCAAATACCAAATACCGAGTCTTTATATACACTATGCACAGACAGGGAGACATTAAATCGGAAAGGAAGATTGAGGATGGTGAAGGGAGGAGACTATTCACCATGGAAAGGGATGGAGAGATTACTGTGAGAGGGAGAGAAACAGAAGGAAACTATAGAGAGGGAGGAAGTCTTTATACACTATGCACAGGGAGGGAGACATTAAATCGGAAAGGAAGATTGAGGATGGTGAAGGGAGGAGAGTATTCACTATGGAAAGGGAGGGAGAGATTAGAGTGGGAGGGAGAGAAATGAAGGAAACTATAGAGAGGGAGGAAGTCTTTATACACTATGCACAGGGAGGAGACATTAGAGCGGGAAAGAAGATTGAGGATGGTGAAGGGAGGAGACTATTCACTATGGAAAGGGAGGGAGAGATTAGAGTGGGAGGGGGAGAAAATGAAGGAAAACTATAGAGAGGGAGGGAGACTTTATACACTATGCACAGGGAGGGAGACATTAAATCGGAAAGGAAGATTGAGGATGATGAAGGGACTATTCACTATGGAAAGGGAGGGAGAGACTACTGTGGGAGGGAGAAAGGAAAATCCCTGACTACATGAAGCAGTGAGTGCGCAGGCGCGGATGAAATGCCGCGTCCTGGAATAACCCTTGGCGTCTCGCTGTCCCCTCTGAGGACCGGGTTCGATTCCCGGTCATGAAAAACAGCTTTGCTTCTTGATACCAAATATAATAATATCGCCTTATTTATACTGCCCGATTAGGACTATTAAGTCCCATTATTCCAGCAGTAAGAACATTATCTACATTCTAACTACCAGGGTAATACTAATACATATCTACCTAGCAAATTGAAGAAAGAAAAAAAGCCAGCTACTAATCTGAGATAAAAAATTAATAATAATTATTGTTTCAGGCGCAGTAAATTTCTTTGTTCCAGTAGCTCAGTGGTCTGTTAATCCAGAGGTCGCGGGTTCGAAATCCCAACCGAGACATGGCAAGTTATTCTCCAATTTGGGATTTTCACCATTTATGATAATTCGTCTTGGTCTTACTGCTGGAATAATGAGACTCATTAGGCCTAGTCGAGCATAATAAATTTGTATGATTATTATTCTTGGTTATCTACTTAGTTTAAGTTAAAAACGCGATTTTTTTCTTCAAAGTCTGTCACGGTAATATTTTTTAGCTTTTTAACGTATAGGTACTTTGGAATTTGTCTATTCTCTCATTCGAGATGATATTAATTATTAATCTCGAAATGAAAAATAAATACAGGACATCGCTTGTCATCTTCCATTATTCCAGGATCTGGGGTTTTTTAACTCAGATCCTGGACCCTGCCAGAACGCAATGGGTTAGAAGAAAATCCCCTCTGAGCTTTTGCAATAGCACTAAACTTGTCCAGGATGCATTTTCCAATGCGTGCCCCCCCTCCTCCTCCTCTATGGGAAACCCTCGCTGCTGCATTTTTCCCCGATCGTAAAGTTTTTCGGCGGGAAAATTGAGACATGTCACATCTGCGGCGGTTGTAAACGGATTTTTACGCGTCATTGTCCTGAAGACTCTGAAATTTTTATTCATTGTTGGTCTTTCTAAAGCCAGGCTCTCACTGAGTGCAAAATTTTGATGGGCAACGTTTTTTATTAAATTTTAACTGGGAAGTGTTGCAAAGTGTTGCGGAGTCCGTGGGGTTGGATCACACTTGATCCTAAAGAGTGGAGCATAGAACGTTGCGAGACAATGTTGCAATAAGTGCAAGATCCTTGCTAACGGATCGACCTCAGTAACTTGGCGGTAAAGCGGCGGACTCGTAACCTGGAGGTCGGTGGTTCGAGTTCCAAGTCGGGTGAAAATTTGCGGTGTGCGAGTTAGAGTAATTGTGGACGAAAGTGATTACCACAAATACCTGCATGGCTATTGCCTACTTGCTAGGCGTTAGATAAATTATGTAAAAAAATACCACTTTTTTTTAATTCCACGTCTTTTCGCTGTTTACTTGCTCTTGACAAAATAACTGTGTCCAAAGGTAAATGTTCATTTGTTCAAACACTAGGATCTACTCTGTGGAACATCAATAGTTCATCAGGCCCTCTCCTCACCACGATCACCATTTGCGTAATCATTCATTAGCATTAGAGGCCGGATTTTTGTTGCAGCCAAAAATGTCGAAAATATGCTATAATACAGACAATTGTGTCAAAAAGCAAAAAATATGCGAGAATATACACAAAACCTCTAAAATATGAAGAACTTATATACAAAATAAGTAAAAAAAAAAATATCGTAAAGAAAATAAAACAAAAATGAGATTTTCGAGTGATTTTTTTGATTAACCTCAAGATATTGAATATACATATACGAAATAACCAATTTTTTGTTGAAATATGCAAAATTGGTAAAATTCACCAAAATAAGTACAATCGCATACCTATTCTAATTTGCAATTGCTCTGAATCCGGGCTCTAATTATTTATCATCATCATGTCCACCCCACCCCCATCCACCCCCATCATCCTTGTCTTTCATCTTGCTCATATACATACTAAGCCCCTGTGACGTGAAAATCCACCCCTGCTGTATTATTCCGTTTCAGGATGGCGGTGTGATCATTGGTCGGGCATGGTGGGGATTATAGTTCTTTTTTTTAAAAAAAAAAAAAAAAAAAAAAAAAAAAAGTTGTTTTTTTTTTAAAAAAAAGTACCTTTACATCCATACTATTCCCGGAAAACGGAAAAACTCGGTCAGAATTTTCCGCTCAGGCCGAGATTCGAACTCGCAACCTCCGGGTCAGCAACCAATGCTCTTAACCTCCCGGTAGCTCAGTCCGTCCCGGCAGCTCAGTTGTAAAGGCAGCACTCTGTGAATCCAGAGGTCGTGGGTTCGAAACTCTGCCGCACATGACAAGTTATACTCCCATTTGGGATTTTTACCACACAATAATGCGTCTTCTGGAATAATGGGACTTAACACGTTCGTTACCGAACGGCCATATGTGGATGTTATTGTGTTTTTCTATGGGACCGAAAACAACACATGTGGCTGTTATCAAATTTTAAACGAGCCAGCGTCGATGGCATGTTGAATACACCGGTTCCCTTCAGAACACCGAAGTTAAGCGACATCCAGCGAGGTTAAGACTTGGATGGGTGACCATTCTAATTCTAATTCTCGTGACGCTGGCTTTTCCCGGCCCCACTCAGGCTGGGTGAGGTCAATGTGAGTAGCAGGTTTGTGAGTTTCCTGCGAATGGAGGGTAAAACCCCCGTCGTGATATGACCATGGCAGTTGAAAGCGACGTTAAAACCCCACTTAAAAAAAAAAAAAAAAAAAATTTAAACGAGGGACCGGACATCCATATATGGCCTTTTTGAGGTAGGTTGTTAGTATTAGAACAGATATAGGATTGATTCTTGTACAAATACGATGCCAAATATGCAAAAAAAAATAATTTTGGTACCCAGGATGCAACAGCGACTTTACCGCCTGGTCCCTACGTAAAACTTGAAAAAAATGGCTTGGTAACGAACGTGCTAATAGACCTAATCGGGCAGTTTAAATAAGGCGATATTATATTATTATTATTAACCACTGAGCCACGGAGGGGGATTATACTAACGGCAAAGATGCCGCTTTGCCATATACCTATTCCATTGAATCAGCACACAACCCCAGCATATCGGTCGAGAGCACGTTCAACACCAGTTCTCATTCATTCACTGAATGCATCGTCCACTGAGGCTAGGACTTCAATGGGTGACCAATCAAATTCAAACCCTTGTTTGTGATGCTGGCTATTTCCCACCCCACTCAGGCTGGGTGAGATTATTTTGAGTAGCTGTTTTCTGAATTTCCAGCTAATGGAGGATAAAATGACCTGCGTGATATGACCAGTAAGTTGAAGGCAATGTTAAACCCTAAAATAAATCTAATGACCTTAAGGAAATGTTTGGAGACATCTCTAGTTTTTACTCTTTATCTATTAGAAATTCCGGGGTTAAGTTGCAACTTAACCCCGAATAAAGGTGATGATGGCTATTCCCGGCCCCACTAAGGCTGCGACCTCGCTGTTGATGAAAACGTAAGCCAAATTTAATAATTTTTGACATTTTCATGTCTTTGCTCTGGCACATAACCAAAATTATGTGACGAAATTATGTAACGATATTATGTAACGATATTATGTAACGATATTATGTAACGAAATATCGAATTGTAAAGGGAGAGAAGTCTTCTAATATCGGATATCGATATTATGGTTTCGATATTATCGATATACCTAATATCGATATTTTCGTTTCGATATTGCAACCCTAAGGAAGAGGGAAAGTGTGTGTCATGCGCACAATACGAAATTTGGTCAGTTGGGTTTTGGACCTTGAATAGTAAAGATGAAAATGTCGAAATGGTTGCAGACTCGTATGCAAGCGTTTTTTTTTTTTTATTAATAATACTACTTAATATTTTTTTTATGTTCCTTCAACAGACTTGAACGTGGACTTTACAGTTTTGTAGACCGTCGTCAGCGTGAAACTCGACTAATGTTAAACAATATGATAGAAATTCCATTTGTCCTGGGAGCAAACCTGCAGGGTGGACACATGGTGGCCTACTATTTTTTTAAATTTAATATCTTATAACATTTTTAATATTTTTTGTATACATATTCACTGTATGTACTTATTATTTTTTCAAAAATAAAAACAAAGTGTTTGAAAAAAAATTAAGGTAATAATAATAATAAATATTTGCCAGAGACCCAAAATAAAATCCCGACGAACGGCAGAAGCGGGAGCTCGCAGAGGTACCTAATATATTTTTCAAATGCCACATTTTCTTAGAACGCAAAAAACGGAACACGGAGGTTGCGAGAAGTGGAGGGAGAGAGAAATGAGAACCAATGAGAGACTTGGCAACTTCCCGCCTCTCTCTCTCTCTCTCCCTCTCTCTCTCTCTCTCTCTCTCTCTCTCTCTCTCTCTGTCTCTCTCTCTCTCTCTCTGCGATTTAATTTTCTAAACGAGAACACATGGGAGCCAGAGAGAAAGAAAAGACACGGGAAAGGGAAGGGTACTCAAAGTAAAAATGGAAGACGAGGAGGTAAAAAGAAGAGCAAGCAGAAGAGAGACGAATGATTGTAAAATTTGAGTGACATAAAACTTTCTCGTGAGATCTGTTTCAGGTTTTTTTTTTTATTTTTTTAAGTGGGGTTTAACGTCGCTTTCAAATGCCATGGTCATATTATCACGACGGGGGTTTTACCCTCCATTCGCAGGAAACTCACAAACCTGCTACTCACATTGACCTCACCCAGCCTGAGTGGGGCCGGGAAAAGCCAGCGTCACGAGAATTAGAATTTGAATGGTCACCCATCCAAGTCTTAACCTCGCTGGATGTCGCTTAACTTCGGTGTTCTGAAGGGAACCGGTGTATTCAACATGCCATCGACGCTGGCTTTTTAAAATTTTAAAATGTAACATTCCTCTCCATCGGCTGCGTGAGATTCATTTAAGTAATGGGTACGATTTCCAGCGATTGGAGGGTAAAAAACGGGTCTGAATAACTCAAATCAGGACGTCAAAACATTGGACATGACAAAATTAGGACTAGAGATCCGAATTTCAGTAGTTTCTTTTGGTGCGATTATAAAGAGTTAGTTTTTTTTTTTTTTTTTTTACGAGGGGAAAAAATTTCCAAGGAAACAGTGAACCCGATACGCAAATAGCAGACAAAACCGAACCCAAGAGCAAGGACCACGGAGTATAAATACATAGTGATATGTATCTACACCCCCAAGTCCCAGCTATCGAGAAAGGCCCTACCAACTATGAGATCGGGAGAATGGGATTTGGCGAACCCACTAAAAACAACCCCTCGTTGAACCAAGGTAGAAAATCTGGGAACTATAATATTGCATCCAGATAGTCTACCTTGTGACAGAAAGTTTCTGCCACAGCCTAACTTATTTTATTAGTCCATAGAATGCAAAACATGATACCAATATAAAACACACTAATAAAAATCCCAATTACATTAGATTCTTAAACTTTCTGTTTCAAAATTTAGGTGCATTTCATGGAATTTACATCTTATTAATTTTGGAAACACAGTAAGGGGGAAAAGTAGAATGACATAGAAGACTGACTTTTGTATCAATTTACAGGCAGAGGGAAGGGGAAAGAGTAAACCTTCCCTGTCCCTCTCTTGTTGATCTTTGTTGTTCATGTAGGTACCATAGAACATAATGTGAGCATTTAAAATAAAATATATGGGGCTTATAAAGAAGTACATGACTACAAAAATAATAATAAATAAATAAAAATAACTAAAAATATCAATATATATACGTAAGTGCAAGCATAGTTTGATATTATTATGTCTCAGGCGAGTTAGTTATCTGTGTTATTATGTCAGCACCTTTATCGACATCGATATTGCGAGAACTAATGCTAATGCAGCATATACATATCTCCAACCAACCATATTTTCCAATATCAATCTCACTATCCCACGACTGGTCGTTGCCCAAATGCCCACTTTACAACTAAACATGGGCTATGCCCATTAATTTGTTAAAATAAAAAATAAGAACAATCCCAATTGTCCTCACGAGGCTAGTAGGCCCGACATAGAGAGCCGAAAAAATTCCGACCCGCCGGCTTTCGAACCCGGGTCACCTGGAGTGCAAGCCGTACATGCAACCACTAGGCCAAAGTGACTCCATTCTTGGTGCCATTATTAAGTTTCAGTTAAATTTAGGATAAATAAAAGCATAGTGTGAGTTTCGAACTAACGATTTTTTTTTAAAAACAATATTTTTTAATTCAAGTAGATTCGAAACTCGGAAGCAATATCAAGGAGAATTAAAGAATGGGCGAAGGGAAAGAGAGACAAGTAAGGATAGGGAAAGAGTGGCAAGTAGCGAAAGGGAAACAGAGGCAAGTAGAAGAGGAAGAACATTGGAGAGTGAAAGAGCGAGAAGGGAAGAGTAGGGAGAGATAGAGACAGACATGGAGGCAATATGACGAGAGAGGTGGTTTAAGGGGAAATACAGAAAGAGAGAGAGAGAGATTGAAGAAACAACAAGAAAGAGACAGAAAGATGAAATAAACAAGAATAGAGAGAGATATAGAGGTATATATGAGGGCGTACCAAGAGAGAGGTGGTTTAGACTTTGCGAGGGAAATACAACGAGACAGAGCTTCACGTATAAAGAGGAGGAGTGAAGGGAGTTAAAGAAGAGTGGAAGGAAAACAAAAATTGAAGCTATGGGGAAAGTAAGTGATAATGAATGGAAAGAAGAAATAAGAGCGTAGAGGGGGTTGTTTCGAGAGTTAACAGAACAAGGAGGTAAAGCAAATGCGGTAGGAGGAAAAAAAAAACATGGCGATAGATAGAGAAAGAAAAATAACTGTACAAGGAGGTAGAGAGAGTTGAGGAAAGCGAAATATAAATAATAAGAAAGCAGTGAGAGTTGTGGAAAGATAAATAATAAGAAAGTAGAGAGAATTTTGAAAAGATAAATAATCAGAAAGTAGAGAGATTTGTGAAAATATAAAGAATAAGAAAGTAGAGAGAATTGTGGAAAGATAAATAATCAGAAAGTAGAGAGAATTGCGGAAAGATTAATTATAAGAAAGTAGAGAGAATTGCGGAAAGATTAATTATAAGAAAGTAAAGAAAATTGTGCCAGCGTCGATGGCATGTTGAATACACCGGTTTCCCTTCAGAACACCGAAGTTAAGCGACATCCAGCGAGGTTAAGACTTGGATGGGTGACCATTCAAATTCTAACTCTCGTGACGCTGGCTTTTCCCGGCCCACTCAGGCTGGGTGAGGTCAATGTGAGTAGCAGGTTTGTGAGTTTCCTGCGAATGGAGGGTAAAACCCCCGTCGTGATATGACCATGGCAGTTGAAAGCGACGTTAAACCCCACTTAAAAAAAAAACTCAAATCAGGACGTCAAAACATTGGACATGACAAAATGAGGACTAGAGATCCGAAATTTCAGTAGTTCTTTTGGTGCGATTATAAAGAGATAAAGATAAAGAGTTATGAGTGCACGAATAGCTCAGTGGTTAAGCACTCGCTTGCCATGCGGAAGGTCCCGGGTTCGAACCCCCGCGCCGACAAAAATTTGTATTCAAAATTTGGTTACAGTTGTTTGTAAGGGATACCTTCCGGTTCGCTCGTGTTGACCCAGCACCTAAATGGGAAGTATTGTGTCACTTCTCGCCCATCAGCGGGGAGGCATACTACGGGATGGGCAGGCTACAAAGCAGACCACACGCGTCTACAGTAGCTCCTGTTTCATGGCTACGGAACAAAAAAGGCTGTGAAACACTCATCTTTAAAAAAAAAAAAAAAAAATCTGTGTTATTATGTCAGCACCTCTATCGACATCTACATTGCGAGAACTAATGCTAATGCATCATATACATATCTCCAACCAACCATATTTTCCAAAAAATATAAATAAATAAAAATAAAAAAATAAAAAAAAATAAAAAAAACCATATTTTCCTATATCAATCTCACTATCCCACGACTGGTCGTTGCCCAAATGCCCACTCTACAACTAAACATGGGCTATGCCCATTAATTTGTTAAAATAAAAAATAAGGACAATCCCAATTGTCCTCACGAGGCTAGTAGGCGCCGACATACAGAGCCGAAAAAATTCCGACCCCGCCGGCTTTCGAACCCGGGTCACCTGGAGTGCAAGCCGTACATGCAACCACTAGGCCAAAGTGACTCCATTCTTGGTGCCATTATTAAGTTTCAGTTAAATTTAGGATAAATAAAAGCATAGTGTGAGTTTCGAACTAACGATTTTTTTTTAAACAATATTTTTTAATTCAAGCAGATTCGAAACTCGGAAGCAATATCAAGGAGAATTAAAGAATGGGCGAAGGGAAAGAGAGACAAGTAAGGATAGGGAAAGAGTGGCAAGTAGCGAAAGGGAAACAGAGGCAAGTAGAAGAGGAAAAACATTGGAGAGTGAAAGAGCGAGAAGGGAAGAGTAGAGAGAGATAGAGACAGACATGGGGGCAAACTATGACGAGAGAGGTGGTTTAAGGGGAAATACAGAAAGAGAGAGAGCGAGAGATTGAAGAAACAACAAGAAAGAGACAGAAAGATGAAATAAACAAGAATAGAGAGAGATATAGAGGTATATATGAGGGCGTACCAAGAGAGAGGTGGTTTAGACTTTGCGAGGGAAATACAACGAGACAGAGCTTCACGTATAAAGAGGAGGAGTGAGGGTAGTTAAAGAAGAGTGGAAGGAAAACAAAAATTTAAGCTATGGGGAAAGTAAGTGATAATGATGGAAAGAAGAATAAGAGGTAAGAGGGGTTGTTTCGAGAGTTAACAGAACAAGGAGGTAAAGCAAATGCGGTAGGAGGAAAAAAAAAAAAAAACAGAACATGGCGATAGATAGAGAAAGAAAAATAACTGTACAAGGAGGTAGAGAGAGTTGAGGAAAGCGAAATATAAATAATAAGAAAGCAGTGAGAGTTGTGGAAAGATATATAATAAGAAAGTAGAGAGAATTTTGAAAAGATAAATAATCAGAAAGTAGAGAGATTTGTGAAAATATAAATAATAAGAAAGTAGAGAGAATTGTGGAAAGATAAATAATCAGAAAGTAGAGAGAATTGTGGAAAGGTAAATAATCAGAAAGTAGAGAGGGTTGTGTAAAGATAATTAATTAGAAAGTAGAGAGAATTGCTTATAAGAAAGTAAAGAAAATTGTGAAGAAATAATTTATAAGAGTAGAGATTTGTGGAAAGATGAATTATACGAAAGTAGAGAATTGTGGAAAGATAATAAAGACACAAGGAGTAACTAGGAGAGAGTTGTGAAAGATAAAGAATAAGGAGGTAGAGAGAGAATGAAGTGAGGCAGGAAATGAAGAGAAAAAGAACAAGGAGGTAGAAATGGAGTGAAAAGAAAAGAAAGTGAGGCAAAGGAAGAAGGATACGCGGAACAAGGAGGTAGAAGATATGTGGAAAGAGAGAAAAGTGAGGTAGGTAGAATTGAAGGAGGGAAGGAGGATAAACGGAACAAGGATGTATAAATATGTGGAATAAGAGAAAAAGTGAGGCAGGTAGAACTGATGAAAGGAAAAGAAAAAGAACAAAGAGGTAGAAGTCTAGTGATAAGGGGTAAAACGTGAGGCAAGAAGAAGTAGGAGAAGGAGCATAAATGGAACAAGGAGGTAGAATATATGTGGAGAGAGGAAAGAGAGAAAAAGTGAGGTAGGTAGAATTGAAGAAGGAAATTAGGATAAACGGAATAAGAACCTAAAAAAAATTGTGGAAAGAGAGAAAAAGTGAGGCAGCTAGAACTGAGGAAGGGAAGAGAAAAAGAACAAGGAGGTAAAAGGGGAGTAAAAAGGGATAAAAAGTGAGGCAAGGAGAACTAGAGGAAACGGGAGAAACGGAACAAGGACGTAAAAGATATGTGGAAAGAGGAAAAAGAGAAAATGTGAGTCAGGTAGAACTGAGGAAGGAAGGGAAAAAGAAGAAGGAGGTGAACGTGGAGTGAAAAGGGATAAGAAGTGAGGCAAGGAGGATAAACAGAACAAGGAGGTAGAAGATTTGTGGAAAGAGGAAAGAGAGAAAAAGTGAGGTAGGTAGAAGAGGGGAAGGAGGATAAGCCGACCAAGGACGTAGAAAATATGTGGAAAGAGAAAAAAAGTGAGGCAGGTAGAACCGAGGAAGGGAAGAGAAAAAGAACAATGAGATAGAAAAGGATTGAAAAAGAAATAAAAGTGAGGCACAAAGAACTAGGGGAAGGAGGATAAACCGAACAAGGACGTAGAAAATATGTGGAAAGAGGAAAGAGAGAATTAGTGAGTCAGGTAGAACTGAGGAAGGAAGGGAAAAAGAACAAGGAGGTACACGTGAAGTGGAAAGAGAGCAAAAAGTGAGGCAAGAAGAACTGTGGGAGGGGTTGCAGAATATAGCGCAAGCAAAACATGAAAAGGGAGAGCCAGGAGTTGGGAGATTGATGAGGAAGTGAGGGAGGGGAGGATGTGAAGGGAGAGAGGTATGAAATATAGGGGAATGAGTAGGTTGATGATATTTCGAGAGGGAAGGGGGGAAAAGGAAATAGACGTGAAAGGTGGGGGTGAATTTTTGAGTGGGAGGGAGGTTGATAATATAAAACTAAGGAGGAGGAAGAGGAGGAGGAGGAGGAGAGAAGACTGGATGCGAGGGTGGAAGATAGAGAGAGAGAGAGAGAGAGAGGGAGAGAGAGAGAGACTTGTGGGTGAAAGTGAAACAGCTAGAGAGTTAGGGAGGGAAAGAAGGATGGAGAAGGAGTAGAGATAGCAAGAAGAAGAAAGTTAGATTGTGTGTTCGAGTGAGAGGAAGATGGGGAGAGAGAGATAAAGTGAGAGAGGAAGAGACAGAGAGAAAGAGAGAGGGAGAGGAAGGGATTACAAATGAGAAATGGGATGGGAAATGAAGCAAGACGGGAGGGGAAGCATTTATTATTATTTCAGCTTTTCCCTTCTCTCCCTTTTAGACAGGGTGACCTTTAGTTTTCTATATGAGAAGGAAGAAATTTGTCTTCCATACAGATGGACATGCCTTCGCAATGTGAAACAAGCAATAATAATGATATTTTTCAAGTCGACGAGAGAGACAAAACTGTTGGCATAATGGGACTACCTGTCTTGCGCTGACAGTCTAAATAAAGCACTACTTATACTTATACTTATTCCTTATGATTCGCATCAAATACATCGCCAAATAATCGTCTTTACAGGATACCTTTACTAATTGTCTTTACTACCAATGAAAAATCTTGTGTTTTTTTTTTAATTCAACCATTTTCGGACTCCATCTTTTCCTGTGTCTTTGAAGCATAAAGCGCACTGAAGAGTAAAAACTGACTGAAATCTGAAGTCAAAGTCTCCTAAAAAGATTTTGATTTCAAAGTAGAAACACTTTAGACGTGAACCCTCCATTTTGTCTCTTGAGTTAGTTATCGAGGTCGGCTCATATTTGACCTCCCCCCCTTAAATGGCAGCATAGTCCGTCTACAGAAAAGAAAACCCCCCACCAAAAAAAAAAAAAAACTGAACCATGAGATCCTCAATTATTATTTTATCAGTAAAACCCTGTATATTATGTTTCCTGATGTTTTTTTCTTCGTTTTTTTCGTTTTCAGTCTCTGTAAGAGCAAAAAAAGAAGAAGAGAAATTGCGAGAGAGATAGCGAGAGAAAGAGAGAGAGAGAGAGAGAGAGAGAATGAGTAGAAAGGGAGAGGAAGGAGAAAAGGAAAGAGAAGATAAAGAAATGGAAGAGCTGATGGAGTGAGTGAGAGAGAAAAAGAGTGTGAGGTAGATGATTGAGTGAGAAAGAGAAAAGCTAAGAGTGAGAGAGAGAGAGAGGCAAATGAGGAAATAGCAAGAGGGAGAAGGAGAGATAAGAAGAGAAAGGGAGAACAGTCAAAAGAAGTGAGAGAGAGATAAATTTTCCAACTTTCCTTTTTGTATATTTCAGTTTGACTATGGGGAGGAAGAGAGAGAGAGAGAGGAAATATATCAAAGTGAGGGAAAGAGAGAGATAGATAATAAATGAAGAAAATATAGAGGGAGATAGGGAGAAAGTAAGAGATAGAAAATAAATTGGTGAGAGTGAGCAGATGTGAGGGAAAGAGAGCAAATGGGGAAGCAACGTGAATGAGTGAGAGCAATGGCAATCCAAAGGGAGAGAGGAAGAGAGATAATAACAAATGAGTGCGAGTGAGAGAGTCAGTCATTATAGAGATAGAGAGAATAAATGAGAAAGAGAGAGATAGATATATTTCAAGAGAGAGATAGTGCAGATATTGGAGAAAGAGAGAGAGAGAAAGGAGGGGAATAAAAATTAATGAGAGAAAGGAATGGGGAAGGAGGAAGAGAGAAAAAGAAAAAAATCTGGTGTAAACATCACACGACTTTCCTTATCTCCCAAAAAGGAGTCGAATTCCGCCACTGGTGGACTGAACGGTAACAGATAACTAAAAATCAATGCCAAATTCGTGATCAGCACTTCAAAATCATTTAATTTGATATGTCACAACCCCCATCTAGGATGAATAATAAAAAAGTTAGTCCAATCGGGTCCCCCTACATACCGGTAAATTGGGGCCGGTTTCCAAAAAGTTAAAGATATCAAAAAAATGATCAGAGTGAACCCCTATTATTTTTTTAATCTGAGAAAATGTTGTTCTCGAACTTTTTTTGTATCTTTAACCAATTCAAAGAAGCGGTGCTTGCGGCCAATATTTGCGGCCCTGCGGCCGCAGAATGCGGCCGATTTCAACCAAAAGTTTCATGGTTCGTCTGATGTATAAAATTAATTACCATACCAAATTTCAAGTCTCTAGTTCGTAGGGATGTGGCGACCCCATCGACCATGTGCCAGTCACATGCAGTCAGCCTATCCGAAAGTCTCCCGGGATAAGGAGGCACTCTACAATGCCAACGGCCCAAGGGGCGGATGAGCTGAGTAGAGTAGGGCAATCTCTTGTCCTGAGGGTGGGAAACTGCCCTCAAAAGGCGGATGAATCAGCCAGCCTGATGAACGGCTTGAGGATGTTTGTGGCAACAGGGATACCGCAACATTAAAGATCCACATGGATATTCCTAGCCCCCCAACAGTCATGATGAGTACACCCATAAGAACAAATGTTACTGATCATGGAGTTCGGATGCCAAGATCCGGCAGGGGGAGTGGCAAGGCTTCTCAGGTCGTCAGCCTGCGAAATCCTTGCAAAAATAAGAAATCTAGTCAAATGCGTATAGCTACTTGGAATATAAGAACTATGTTGAAACCCACAAAATTGGAAGAAGTTAAAAATGTGATAAGCAAAGCCGAACTAGACATTTTGGGGCTGTGTGAAACAAGATGGGAAGGAAATGGAGATTTTATGTCGGATGACTATCGATTTATACATAGTGGAAATGAAAAACAAGGAAGAAATGGAGTTGCAATTATATTGAACAAAAAGTGGAAGAATAACGTGTTGAATACATATCATGTCAATGATAGACTACTAATGATAAAAATAGAAGCTCAACCAATACCTATCTACATCATTCAAGTTTACTTTCCAACATCAAGAAGTACTGAAGAAGAAATAGAAGAGTTGTATGAGAAAATTGAAGAACTCCTTGAAATAACGGAAAATAAATCAAACACATTTATAATTGGAGACTTCAACGCGTGTGTTGGCTGTCAAGACACAACACTTAGCAGTTGTATGGGAAAATTTGGTTACGGAAAGAGTAATTCAAGAGGATCAAGACTGCTAAATTTTTGCGAAGAAAATGATCTCATCATCAGCAACACATTCTTTGAAGTACCCAATAGAAGAAGATACACTTATAAAGCTCCAGGAGATATAAACCGTTATCAAATTGATTACATACTAGTCAAAAGGAAGTATAGAAATCAGATGAAATCTTGTCATACATATCCAGGGTTTGATGTAGATCAGGGACGGCCGGTGCTAAGGAGCTGCGGAACTCCAGCACCCCCAGACGAAAAGGAAAGAAAAGTTTTTTTTTCATGTCTCTCTAGCTTGTAGTGAATGAAAATCATTACGCATATTTCGAACAAAAATTCATAAAAATTATCATTATGATAAAAAAATCATGCTAAATAAAAACTAGGTACCTAATTAGATAAACCTTAGCCAAGCTTGATTGTAGAGAACATAAATATAAACTTTTGACTAATAAAGCTTTCATATTGGTTTTAGGGGCGAGCCAACTTCACGGAGCTATATCTAACGCGCTTCTTACTTTTTGGCTTCTCCGTGCGGAACGCTGCCGCGCTCCGTAGAGCATTTCTCTTTTCTCTGCTCATACCTTATTGAAAGAGAAGGCATGGAGCAACCAAACCGACCCGCACAGCGGGTTGGTCTCGGGGGAGACCAGAAGGAGGCAAATAGTGTCCGCTGAAAAATTTCTAACTGACTGCAGAGCTAATAGAGTGATGTGACTGATGTGGTAAAAATTCGAATTATTTTTAGATTTCCGTTCAGAGGAGGAAGAGGGGAAGCCCTCCGGCTTCCCCTTCATCCACTGAACTAATTTACTAGTTCCTTCCGGAATCCGGAACTAACAAATTAGTACCTATAGGCTATACAGTATGTTTCAGAAAAGGTGGCCACCCCCTCGTAACTTTTGAACGCGACGGAATTTTTCAATTCTGTAAAGTCCTAGGTATAGGAAGTGCCCTATGGCCCATCCTGTGGTCATATTTATTTTTGGCCCCGGTCGGCTCTTCCGGCTTTTAGGCCATATTTTTTCATTTTTCTCGCGAATTTTAAATGGAATGCTATATTTTTTATTCCTGTTAATTAAAGTCCAAGTTAGGCTGAGTATAATGAGCTTTTCAAATTTTCAAAAACCTTATCAGGGGCGGAGCTGGTAGGGTGCAAGTTTCAAAACTGTAACACCCTGTATTTCAGCGTGAGTTAGATTTTTTAGTACTTTTTTTATGTTCATAGGTTCAAAATATTGTTTTACACCATATTAAATCAAAAAAATATTCTTGTTTACTTTTAATCAGGGTCATAGTAAGGTTTTTGTAAAAGTTACTTTTTTTCTCACGTCAATTTTTCCGTAAATTAATGGTGTTCTCGAAATTGGCATTTTTAGAGGTGAAAGTCTGCAGTGACATATGTTTTTTATGCTTTAAATCGAAAGAAAACTTAACGGAGAAGCGATTAAGATCATAAAAAAAGCTATTTAACCTGCTAGTTTTTTCACGACAGTGTCCGGTAAAGTGGTTGAATTTCGTATTGGATTTTTTTTTTTGTTGAGGAAACACAGTTGGCATAGAAATAAACAATATCTAATAAGGGAATAATACTTCAATAAACATAACTAAATGCGAAATTAAATGAAAATTATTTATTCTAAATCAGTGCCGGATATTTTTTTTTCTCTCTCTCTCTTTTTTTCACTTTTCAAAGTTCAAATTGTATCAAAAATAATTAGTGGATAATGCTGCTTCTAAATTTGGCCTAGGGGTCCCCTCTTGAGACAATTTTAGTTGGTAAGTTGGTAAAATCTGTAGAAAACACATTGTCAATAATTCTGGAGTCAGTCCGATGCAACGATTCTAACGCTTTGAATGCAACGATTCTTGTAGGATCACCGAAGTTAAGCAACGTCTAGCGAGGAGAACACTTCGTGATGCTGGTATTCCGGCCTAACCCAGGCTGGGTGAGATAAATGTGTTAGGAGGTTGGTGAGTTACTTGCGAATGGAGGGTAACACCCCCGTTATGATATGACCATGCAGTTGAAACGCGATATTAAACCCAAATTAAAAAAAAAATCATACTGGTGGTGTTGATAGTAATGAATACCAGGTCTCTAAATAAAAATCTAATTATCTCGAAATTTAAGAAAAAAAAAATACCAGGTCAAGTACCAAACTCTTGAGGGTGAAAATTAAACCAATTCAATTATTTTAAAGAGAAAAGGAGAGAGAGAGAAAAAAATTATCCGGCACTGATTTAGAAGAAATAATCTTCATTTAATTTCGCATTTAGTTATGTTAATTGAAGTATTATTCCCTTATTAGGTATTATTTATTTTCTATGCCAATTGTGTTTCCTCAACAAAAAAAAATCCAATAATACGAAATTCACCACTTTACCGGACACTGTCGTGAAAAAACTAGCAGGTTAAATGGCTTTTTTTATGATCTTAATCGCTTCTCCGTTAAGTTTTCTTTCGATTTAAAGCATAAAAAACATATGTCACTGCAGACTTTCACCTCTAAAAATGCCAATTTCGAGAACACCATTAATTTACGGAAAAATTGACGTGAGAAAAAAAGTACTTTTACAAAAACCTTACTATGACCCTGATTAGAAGTAAACAAGAATATTTTTTTGATTTCATATGGTGTAAAACAATATTTTGAACCTATGAAAATAGAAAAAGTACTAAAAAATCTAACTAACGCTGAAATACAGCGTGTAACAGTTTTGAAACTTGCACCCTACTAGCTCCGCCCCTGATAAGATTTTAGAAAATTTTAAAAGCTCATTATACTCAGCCTAACTTGGACTTTAATTAACAGGAATAAAAAAATATAGCATTCCATTTAAAATTCTCGAGAAAAATGAAAAAATATGGCCTAAAAGCCGGAAGGGCCGACCGGGGTCAAAAATAAATATGACCACAGGATGGGCCATAGGGCACTTCCTATACCTGGGACTTTACAGAATTTAAAAATTCCTTCGCGTTCAAAAGTTACGAGGGGGTGGCCACCTTTTCTGAAACATACTGTATAGGCTATAGGGTTGTCCGAGACCCTTTCGTTCCACGAATTTATGTTAATAATTTCACGTGTTTTTGTTTTGAAAATTATTTAACTATCGGTTACAATTTATTAAATGATTTAAAGTACAGTGTAACAAATAACAATTAATCATTGACTTTAGCTAACAGTTTATTTTACCCAAAGTTTTATAACATATAGGTCTATAATTATAACATTTCTTTATCCTTAATTATGAATTCATTTTAATATGAAATTTGTGCAATCAAGTTAAGTTGGGTTCGAAACTTCTTATAAAGGATAATAAAATGAATTTAGCATTATCAATTCATTATTAACTTAAAAGTATTTTACTTCCGACAAATTTCTAGTTTTAAAATTCGGAACTATTGTGTTCGTTTTTTGTAAAAAAAAAAAAAATCACTTTTTTCATATTTTTGGAAGTTTCATAATCTCCTGAGCAACTTTGGTTTTGTGTCGGTCTGTTAAACAAATTCCTTGTAAATCTCAGAAATTACAGAACGGATTTTTAAGAAATTTTGTATACATATTGGAAATATACTTAACCGAACACAGTGAGGTTCTGTTTTAACAAATTAGCTTTCGTTTGTCTCTCTCGTTTGGCGAATGGATTTTATTCCAATTTTATTATAACCTGAGGTAAGTCTTTGCATGTGTTCTTATTTTCTTTCTTTTTAAACATATTTTTAAGTACCTAATTCATGTTAAAAAAAACTACAACTTTCGTTATGAAAAATAATTTTTGTTCCTAAATATTTCAAAATGCAAGATTATCTTTATGAGATATTCTTTAATAAGCATGTGTTAGCTAATCATTTTATAGATTAAACCAAATTAATATATTATGATATTAACTTTTAACTACTCAAACAGAAAACACACTTGAGACTTGAACTATTAGAAAACCACTTCCCCACTAGGCCCTGCAGACATTTATTCAATATTGTATACTTTATCTTTACGTAAAATGATGACAGCACCCCCAAACCAAATTCCCACCGGCCGCGCCTGATGTAGATAGTGACCACAATTTAGTCATGGCTAAATGTGACGTGAAACTGAAGAAAAGACAGTTTAAGAAAAAGAAAACTTGGTGCCTAGATGTCTGAATGATGCGGCAACTGTTGGGAATTTCAAAAAGGTATTAGAAAGTAAAAAATGAAAACTGTACAACTTGGGAAAATATCAGGGATAACATAAAGGATACAGCAGATAAAATATTGGGAAAACACAAACTTGAACCCCGAAAGCCATGGATGACGGATCACATTCTGGAGATGATAAATGAAAGAAAATTCAAAGAAAAATAGATCACAACAAATACAAAGAAATAAAAAACAAAATAACTAATGAATGTAGAAAAGAAAAAGAAAAATGGCTTAAAGAAAACAGTCAGGAAATTCAATTAGCAATGATAAAGAACTGCTCAGGAATAGCATACAGCAAAGTTAAGAAACTGCAATATACACCTAAAACCAGAAGTAATATTGTTCATGACAAACAAGGAAAGCTAATATTGAAAATGAAAAAGTTGCAGAACGCTGAAAGAATACCTTGAAGATCTTTATGAGGGTCCAGACGTAATTAATGAGAGGGAATACATTGAACCTGAAGATGAAAGTAAATGAAGAAGACAAAGGACCAACAATAACAAAGGAAGAATTTGAAAAAGCACTTGATAGATTGAATGACAAAAAAAGAACAGGAGTGGATGAATACCAGCAGAACTTTTTAAAAAAAAAATTTGAGAAAAAACCAAAGAATCACTGTACAAATAAAAAAAAAATATTCTGAAAAAAGGAAATTTCCACTGATTTGTTAAAAAAGCCGAATGATTCATTCCAAAAAAAGGAAATGCTAGTGAATGTAGTAATTATAGAACCCTTGCACTCCTATCCAGATCTAAAATCTTGCTGAAAAATTGTGAAAAAACAGGATGAAAGAAAATATTGTGAAAATACGAGCGAAGACCAATTTGGGTTTTGATCTGAAAAAGGAACAAGGGGAAACCATATTACCTTGGACAGATCTTGGACAGAAGAATCGCCAAATATCAATACATACCCACATTCATTTACTTAGAAAAGGCCTTTGATAAGATAAATTGAAAATACTTTTCAAAATAATGAAAGAAAAGAGTATAAAATGGGAGATGACAATTGACTTTAATATGTACAAAGAACAAACTACAATCATTGATAAAAATGGAAGCGAAAAGGAAGCAAAAAAAAAGAAAAGGGGAGGCAGGTTGCCAGTTTTTTTCCCCTACCTGTTCAACCTTTCATCGAATCAATCAACGAAAGAAAGACCAAACACCCGGAAAAAACTACAACGAGAACAATTCCCTGTATAAAAAATTTCAGATGATATTGTACTACTAGCAATATAAAATAACATAATGATATGCTAAAATTTTTTCAAATAGCCTCCATAGATAGATCTGAAAAAAAAAGTCAACAAAACCAAATGTATGCCATTTGTAAAACTGAAACACCCCAAAGCAAACATCAAACTTCAAAATAATCCTTCCAACGGTACATGATTCGTTTCCCTTGGCATTTGATCACTCATGATAGCAAAAAAAAAGGAAAAATGTCATAAGAAGAAAAATTTAAGCAAAAAAAAATTT
>JAMCCL010000683.1:0-20445 GCA_024516035.1 Bactericera cockerelli
ATTATTGCTGCAAATATTCGTTCTGCTGTTACTAAGTGGACTATTCTAGATGTAGTATCAAAACCTGGGATTTTAGTACTAGTGCTGTTGTTGTAATTTTGATTGTATGGCTCTTGTAATAATAATAAATCAAATCTGTTCGAAGTGGCAAATTTATAAAGTTCTGATGTTGCTGCTTTACCATTTCCCATATTATATTGCCCAATCTTCAGTGTGGTGGTATTAAGATCATAGTCTATGCTCTTTAGAGTTGCCATATATCTTCTTTTCCAGATTTCACAATGTTTATTATCCGATGCAATATGTTCTGTATTCGGTATACTAAATTTCTTGCATAGCGCACATTGTGGTTTGAAATCGGCTTTGGTTTTTTTGGACAATCTTTGGAATCGTGGTCTTGGGAGCTACAGAAACGGCAGGTGGGTTTGTTGCTTGTGCACTTCTCTGCTACATGTCCAAATTCTTGGCATTTAAAGCACTGTAGAATGCTTATATGATCTTTTATTGGGCAAGCTGACCAGTCTAGATACAATTTACCTTTTTCTATAATTTTCTTTCGGTCATCATTATTGCACTCTATTATGGCGTGATAAGTGTCTTTGTTACGTGGTCCCATTTTACCAACTGTTCTCATAGTGTATCTATTAGTGTTTGGAACTTGGTTGCAGATTTCGTCCAAGATAGTATCAGTATCACATTCTGATGGTATATTGAATATGGCGATTCTCGGGTTACGCTTTCCCGGTAGTTTTGAAGTGACACCTATTTGCCCTAGTGTATCCGCTGCCTGTAACTTCTTTGCGTCTTCCTCGTTTGCTAATTCAATGCAGATGCCGGCATTCCTCAAGTCTCGCACTTTTTCCACACGTATACCCATTGTTGATGGTTTAATGGCTCTCATAACAGCTTGTTTAGTTAACAAACTAGAATTCATTGTTTCCTTTTGGGTTTCGTCCGGGTATATAAGAACTGAAGGCTTGGCTTTAGGTATGACTGGTTTGTTAACCCCCGGTACTTTAACGGCTAAATTTTTTGAGGCAATGTTAGCGTAAGTTGTTTGGGGAGCTCCCCCATGGTACACATTTTCTTTTATGATCTTGACGTTCTTGTTTATTTCTTCTAGAATCTCCATACTTGTGGCTTCGCTGGCAACTCTTGTATAGACTGTATTGTACGCTATGAACAGATGTTCCAGGATATTCCGAATGTTGGTTGTTTCTGCTATTATTTCTAGTTGTTGTGTATTTGTATTTTCAGGATCAGAATTGCATATGAGATCTTGAATTTTCAGCATAGACTCATTGGCTTGTTGTTGCAACTTGTGGAATTCCAAAGGGTCAGGTACATCTTGAATCACAGGGGATGTTACTTTTTTCCTCTTAGTGCCTCTGGTGGGGATGAAAGTGGGTTGGCTTGTGAGAGGAGTTTCCGTCCACCTGCATTGGATTGACGGCCGCACCATCTCCAGGAGGAGTCTTAAACATTTCTTCTGAAAATCAAATATGCTGAGTACGTGACATTATAGCACACCGAGTGGGTATAGAATTTCAAAAATTATGTTTGGCAAGTACCCCTTATGTTATACGCCACTGATCGAATAACAATTCTACGGGAGTGTTTCTTAGAAGTTTGAATGAATGAAATAGTACTTTAACTAGGTACACTCAGGTGGTGAACAAGGTGTATAGAATGAATTGCTACACTTTGTTAGCTCTGAGGGTTAGGTGAACACGATATTAATCGTTAGCTTGTGCTGCTATCTAAGAGGCACCCTATAGGTGCTGAGCTTATCTTATCGCTAGATACTCACGGACCACTCGATCAAAAACTATACCGACACGAATTATGAAAATTAATTGAGATATGTATGATAATTTTAATGTTTATTTTAATATTCACACAAATAATTATTTACAAAATTCACAATAATTAGGTAATTTTAATAAGAATTTTTGTTGTTGATATCATAGTTAACAAAATGCAGTTCTAGTTTTTAGACTGATGGTAAAAATTATGATAGCACTTCAAAAAATAATACATTCTAAACCGTAAAAAAAAAAAAAAAACTAAAAAGGGAAGTTGTTTATTTATATATTTACAAGTAAATATTATAACATCTTTAAAAAAAAAAATTACAGTTCTAATTTTAGACTGATGAAATGATGAAATTAACTTTATTAAATTATTTCAATATAATGTAAAACAATACGAAAAACTTATCGATCGTAACCCGATGACTCTCCGTGCACGATCGACTACACGTGTTCGATACCTGCCGATACCAATATTTTTTACTATTAAATATTTGTGTTTCTTCCAAATAATAGTAATGACAAAAAAGATAAGGGGTTGTTCTCATTTTTTTTTTTTTTCACATACGAAAACAAAATAATGTCCATTAACTCTACCAGCTCACACCTTCCTCTCCATTCCATTTCCCCAGGCCACTCCCCATTTGTCCTCCAAACGCAAGAGTGTGAATGGACGCAAGCTGAGGCCCAAATCAGTTGTGGACAGCGCGGAGGGGATGTCGGCGGATGATATCCCCGACCTGTTGCCCTCCCTACCCACCTCCGCTGAAGGTGAGAAATTCTACAATTTTTTTTTTTTTTTTTTTTTTTCATCATTGTGATTTGAATGTTCACAATGATTTAAAATAATTGAAATTCGAACCCTCGTGATAGAAATTCTAAAGTTTTTTTTTATCATTGTGATTTGAATGCTCACAATGATATAAAATCATTGTAAATATTCAAATTCGAACCCTCGTGATGTTCGAAGCCCCACTCAGGCTGGTTGAGCTTAATTTGAGTAGCTGGTTTGGGAATTTCCAGTGAATGGAGCGTAAAACCCCCGTCGTGATATAATCAAGCAGTTGAAAGCGACTTTTAAATAAAAATCATTTTATTACAGATTTTTCTAAAAAAATAGAGATATATTTGTTTGAATTGACGAAGAACACGATAGTGACTAAGGAATTTTTGTAACTCCTGAAAAAATACTATCTCTTTCCATTGGGGTCAGTTGTTCAGTCAAGTACTTTGTACAATATTTAAGTATTTTACTTATCTTAATATATTTTAACATAATTATTAACACTGACTCATTTTGTGATGGTGATATCTCTTAAACAGTGAAATTACATTATGTACTCCTACAAAAATTAAATTATGTATGAATATTCCCCTTATGTTAAAGAAGTGCAATAAGAAAGGAGAATTTGTTGCAATGAGAATTTTTAAAACTCCACTTAGTACCCATAGGACACTATCCATGTGGGAAATATATTTGGGGCAACAACATAGTTTTCTTAATTCCTAAAGCTAGGATCACACGATATGGCAGAGCGACATATAATATGGCAATCTCCCTTGCCATAGCGTGTGATCGGTCTTTGTTTACATGACCATAGAACTATTTGGATCTATGGCGACAAGTTTTTTCTATGGGGCCATAGACGTATGGCAGGATCTATGGCATTCGTGTGAGTGCTTCGTCACACACATGGTCTACAATATGATACATGGTGACGACTGGCAGGCTTGTCTATGGCAAGGGGGAAGACATACAATGCCATAGAGTTTTTGCCACATTATATGGCATCGTGTGAGTGCCATATATGTGCTATTCGTTTTTTTTTTTTCTCGCCATAGAAAATATGGCATCTGTACCATATAGTGTGATCCTACCTTAACACTTTGAGTCCCAGAGCTGGGATCCACGAGTGAGCACGAGGGACCACAAATTTCAGAACCCAACACTCATACTTACAGAACCTATTCCCTATGAGAAACACATTGAAACGAATACCATAGACTCCATAGAGAGTACGCATGTCTTCAAAGTAAAGGAAGGTCGTGAATACCATATAGAGTACTCATGTCTTCAAAGTAAAGGAAGGTCGTGAATACCATATAGAGTAATCATGTATACAGTCAAATTTTGGGTGAGGGTCATATATGGTACTCATGTCCTTTGTGAAATGTCAGCTGAGAGTCATATATGGTATTCATGGGCTCGCTAGAGGACTATAAACAGAGAACAGACTAGCCAACCCTTACAAGCCAGGCTAGCTTGCAGTCTCCTAAGGGTTTAATGGCTTCTAAAGAAAAGTCCAAGTCCTCATGATGGTTGATCGCACATAGAAATATGTGGTTCAGGACGAACCAACTTCGAAATAAAGTTGGCTGGAGATCATCACTCACCCCTCCAGCTGTAGCCAAGCTGGCTACAACAACAACAACAACTATCCATGTGGGAAATATATTTTGGGGCAACACAGTTTTTTTTCTTAATTCCTAAGACTAAATCATATTCGACACTATCCATGGTGAAATATATTTGGGGAAACATGGTTTTTTTTCCTAATTCCTAAGACTAAATCATATTCGACACTATCCATGGGTGAAATATATTTGGGGAAACATGGTTTTTTTTCCTAATTCCTAAGACTAAATCATATTCGACACTATCCATGGGTGAAATATATTTGGGGAAAACATGGTTTTTTTCCTAATTCCTAAGACTAAATCATATTCGACACTATCCATGGGTGAAATATATTTGGGGTAACATGGTTTTTTTCCTAATTCCTAAGACTAAATCATATTCGACACTATCCATGTGGGAAATATATTTGGGGAAACATAGTTTTTTCCTAATTCCTAAGACTAAATCCTATTCCTTGGTTGCAGAGAGCCTGGACTCGGTGACGGAGCTCCCGGTGAGCACCACGCTGCAGCACCTGGTCAAGTCCCGGCCTCGGCGCACCAAGACGCGCGCCCCCACCCGCGCCACCCCCCCCGCCCTCCAGACTCAGGAGGACGATGGGCTGGGCGCCTTCTTCAGTGGCGGCGCCAGTGCCAGCAAACACCCCCGTGCTCTCGCCCCTGTCGGACGATAACAGGTGAGATCCCAGCCGCCCCCCGTCAAGCAGGCACCGTCGGAATAATTCAAAATTCCCTGTCTTTTTTTTCAATAGAATAGAATAGTCTTTATTTGTTTAACACTTGGACGAGTGGGTGTACCACCGGTGGTACACGCGTGTCTGTACGGAATGGACCGAGTGTACCACCGGTGGTACACGCATGTACTACGCCTGAGAATAGCCTAAACATCGCCGGTCCCACGCTGACTAAAAAACATGCTGGTCGTCTATGTGTTACGAATACATTACAATCGGGGAAAAAAACTTACAATTAATAAATATTTTCCAAATTCTTAGACAAAATCAGTCACTGACCGAGACCTCTCTAAAATGTTTTAGAGGTAAATTTTTTTGTTGGTTGGCATACTGATATTTAAAAAAGTTCTCTCACCTCTTACTCTCTCTTCCTCCCTCCCCCCTCTCACTCTCTCCCCAAGTATTATGATTATTATTACTATATTTGTGATTTCAATACCATATTTTTTTTCCATATTTTTTCAATACCAAATTTTAATTACAGTCTAACCTGGATGTAAGAGAAAACTCCAGTTCAAATTGCTTCTTTAAAAGAGAAACCTGGATGATAAAACAAATTCAAGGTTAAATTTGCCTCCCTAAGGGAAAATTAGGTATTTTAATTAAGAGAAACCCAGTTCATCATCATGGTGTAGCTTCATCGATCTTGACTGTTGCCAAATGAACTAGTGGTGCATTACCTTTTGTTTTGAATAACATTCTCTCCGGGTCAGTGTCCCATTCTATTTTTTTTTACCGAAATAGGGACTCGAACCACCGACCTCCAGATTACTAGTCCGCTGCCTTATCGCTCAAGCTACTGAGGTTGGTAGGTAACAATAAAATGATGTGTAAACATGGTGGTTCTCAGATAACTACAGGCAAAAAATGTGATATTTTGGTTTTTTACACAGTTTATCATAAATACTCAACTCATATATTTTGCTTTTTCAATGAATTTTAAACTGGTGTTAAATTAACTTTTATATCTTCATTTTCTGTTTTCCATAAATTTTCATCAGACTCGTATGTCTGGTTTATTTCCCCCCCAAGTTAACTAATGTATTACCTTTCAGATCTTAACAACCGCGGGGGTCGAACCCTTGTACTTCCGCACCAGAAACCAATTCACCAAATCTTCTTCCCTGGAACTGTACTTTATCTATTTTGTAGGTTTTTGTTTTGATTTTTGTGCCTGAAATTGGTTTGTCTTGTGAACATAATGTTTTGGAAGTAACTCATATATGGGACTAAGGGACCAATTATAAAACAATTAAAGTTCAGATAAGACAGACGGTGCTTCAACTCAGGATAAAGTGCTCTGTGATTGGTTGAAACTCCGACGGTCTTGTCTGGCTTATCTTAACTTAAATCCTGTTTCATGGCCCTAAACCGACTTGAAACTGAAAGAACGAAATGCAGGGCTAGGCTAGGATGTCTCCCACAGGAATTATCACGCGACTTTAATTAATACATTTATGCATGAGAAGTTAAATCTGAGGGTTGAACTGAAAAATAAAGAAATAAAGGTAAGCCAGACCATTCTTCAAGTCGGATTTTTAACTAGTCACAGCGCACTGTAATCCAACTTGAGGCACAGTCTTGTTTATATAAAATCTAATCCCGTTTTATAATTCAGGCTTTAAACCTTTTATTCTTCTCAATTGAGAAGAATAAATTTTAAATCTGCCCCGCTTTAGAGTAGAAAGATATATAGTTGTCTTTTGAGAAAAGTGTGTTCTTACAAATTCAAGGTCAGTTCATAAAGGTTAAGTTCCATACGTGAAGTCACTTCGGGTTTTTTTATTTGGCTGCACACACAGAATTAACATACTTATACTTTGTACAATTTTGTACATACATATTACATGTACATAACTTTTAATAACTTCAACATGTTTTTGTCATCCGGGCTATTTTCTCTAATGATATGTTTACAGTAAGATTCAGTGAGCACGGAAGTGGGCATGATTATACATCATTATGGCATGACCTGGACTTTAAAACAACTAACTAATTGTAAGCTCACCGCGATAATCATTTGGCTACTGAGGTTGTTCCTCTTTAATAATTTCCATTTTTCACTAATTATTTTTATCTTGAATATATAATAATATTTTGATTTTATTTACATTATACAGATTGCTAAGTGCACCTCTTGTTCTACTAACTGTTTGAGAATGCTAACTAATGCCAGGGTTGAACAACTGCTCGAATGGAAATCTACCCTCTTATTATTTTATTAACAATTGAGAAAAATAGTAATATAAAATTCAAGATATTTCCTGTACCAATTTATTTATACAGTGTGAAAATGTATTGATTAAAAACATACTATACTCAATCAGAAAATGTAAAATTTAATTTATTTTAAAATATTTATACCAATATTATTCCTAAACTCGCCCTAAGAATATCGATATTTTTTTTAACTCTGTAGTTAGGTTTGTTAATTACTGGCCAAGCTCAGGTTTCTTCAAATGAGAATTGCTCATCGCTCGCTCTCTTCTCTTCCAGCAGTGTTAGCTCCCTGGTCACAGACACACCTAGTCCTCTCAAACAACACCGTCCACCCACCCGACCACCAGTGCTACGCCTTCTCATGCTTCCTCACTCTTCACCTCCTCCACGCAAAGCAAACCACAACGCTTCCTCACTTGAAGTCCCGCGGCCGACGACGGACGATGTTCCCCGATCTAGATCGAGTGACAACGTCGGGACTCAGCCGGGATCTCAGTTTGGGAAAAATCGCGCCAACACGGTGGATCTCGGTGAGTGTGAACACGTCTTTTTGTATTTTTTTTTTTTTTTTTTTTTTTTTACACAAACTTACGGGGTTCAGCCCATTTTTGTTACAAAAAAAAAAACAAATTAAAAAAAAAAACATGATGAAAAGAATTTTAAGATTCCTTTTACACAAGGGTAACAAAGTCGACCAGTGTTTACTTGCCCCCCTGTGGTACCTGAGTAGAATAGCACTCCCTGTCGTACGAGGTGACTAACAGGAATAACCCTAACCAGCTGACTAGCTGGCCAATTTCTAAAGTATTTATAGAGCATGCCGTTTAGCACCACCGTTGTCATTTAGTACCGCCCTTGATCAAGTTTTGTTTTATTGATTTCAATTTATATGTACTTATTCTATGTACTCTATTGTAAATAAAACTTGATGGAACATGTTTTAATTATAAAAAGCCAGAAATCCTCAAGATGGTTGGTCCAGCATCAGACCACTCAGATTAATACTGTGGGCCAGGACAAGCTGGAAATAGATGTAACAATTCTCGAAAATGTTGAAAGAGACGAAAATATTTTCTACTGACCCGGCTAGAGGCCATCAGAACAATTCGGCGTAGCTCACGTCACTACTACCCACTAAGGGTTGGGTGGAAGAGATTGCCATAGACAATAACCCCGCCCTTTAGTTAGGACATATGTATATATTTTGTTTATTTTTTTCCCTGTTTATATTTTTTATACTGTCAATTTTGTATTTTTATTTTTACCATCATTTTATTGTATATTATATGTATTGTAATAATACTATTACATAATAATACTATTACAACAACAACAACAACAACAGTTGCTTACTTACCGTATAACCATAGCGTGTAGAATTAAGAAGTGCGGAAACCACCCCGCGGTCTACATCGTGGCGTACTCAGCGCTAGTATCGCAAAGGAGTCTCCTCTCCTCGTCCCTCACAAAATTTCTTCCCCCGTATCAAACGTAAATATAAACATAAATAAACCGCGAGAAATATTCAACTCCTTTGCGATGGTGTCGCGCTATGTGGCGTTTTCTATGCAACTGGGGTTCGTTTCCTCACTTCTTGTTTCTTCTACACGCTATGGTATAACTGTAAGAAAACTTAAAATTGCAACAACAACAACAAAAAAATAGTAACTTACCAGCTTTTTTTTCAATCCAACTCAGGCGACTCAACGTGTCAGAACAGCTCCAATCCCACCCCCAACCCACTGAACAAAATAGACGGCACTCAGCACCTGAAGAGAAACACCAAGCTCACAGGAACTGCTGTCGATATCATCAAAGCCAAGAAATCTGCGGCTGAGAGTAACAAGGTAGTTTCAATCAGACATAAAGAGTCGTAGTCACCGTGGCAGAGTGAGTTAGCGCGCTAGGCATTGCACGCATGGTGACCTGGGTTCGATCCCCAGCGGGGCAGGAATTTTTCTGCTCTGTACTTGGATGTTCGGGGTCCACTCATACCTCGTGAGGAAAAAATGAGTAGTTACTTGTATGAGTAACAACCAGTGGCGGCTTTACCAGAGTAAAAAGAAATGAATATAATAGAATAATTCGAAACGTAAAGGAGGCTCTTAGTAATGCTGCGCTACCCACAAAAATTGTGAAGAGGCCTTGTGCTTCACCACAAATAAAACCATAAATATACACATATGCTTTTCTCAACGTTGCTTTCAACTGCATGGTCATCTCGCGACGAGGGTTTTACCCTCCCATTCTCTGGAAACTCACAAACCAGCTACTTAAAATAACCTCGCTTGGCATAAGTTGGGCCGGCAATAGCCCCAGCACCACGAATTCGTATTCATCCTTTTAAAGCCCACTGAAAAAAAAAACCAAACCAAGCTAACCAACTTGGTGGCTCAGATGTTGTTGTAGCGGAAAAGAAAAAACATATAAATATATACAAAAAAAATTGAAATCGAAGCAAAAATATTTTTTTTTACAAAAACGAACACAATACTTCCGATTTCTAATATTAGAAATTTCTCGGAGGTAAAGTATAGAACAAAATTATAATAATTTATACTTAAAATTGTCTTGTAATCCGGGGCGAAGTTCAAGCCCTAGGCATTCTCTACCACTTAACCGGCTAACCCACAATCTCTGGATTACCAGACAGCGACGCCTGAGCTACCGGGACAGATGGGGATAAGAAATTGCATCCATACATTTCAGGAGCCGGGTAGTCACCGTGGCAGAGTGAGTTAGCGCGCCAGGCATTGCACGCATGGTGACCTGGGTTCGATCCCCAGCGGGGCAGGAATTTTTCTGCTCTGTACTTGGATGTTCGGGTCCACTCATACCTCGTGAGGAAAAATGAGTAGTTACTTGTATGTGTATGAGTAACGACCAGTGGCGGCATTACGAGAGTAAAAAGAAATTAATGTATTTGAAAAATTCGAAACCACAAATAAAATCATTTCAGGAGCCGGTGAGCTCCGAGGGCACCTCCCCCAGTGACACCTCCATCTACAGCAACATCTCCTCCACCTCCAGTGCCATCTCCACCTCCACGCACAGCAACATCACCGTGTCTTCCATCATCAAGCTCCGCACAGCTGCCCTCACTGACTCCGCCACTGCCAAGTCCAGCAATGGGATCCCGCCCAAGTCTCCCCTGCCCTCCAAGTACTCCAAGGAGAAGGGCTTTGAGTTCAGTGCTGGTGGAAACTCAGGTAGGTTCCTTATTATTATTATATTATAGCATTTAATATACATTTTTGTATGTGTGCTAGGTACAAGGTACATGATATATCAAGAGAGAGTTAAAAGATATAAAAATTACATTGATAAAATCAGGTGGTAATAAAGGTAAAGGTAACTGATATATTTTCAGGACTAGTGGATAAAAAAATTAAATATAAAATATAAAAAAATGGTATAGAAAAACTTGGTATTAGATTGGATAAAATAGGTACTTAGATATGATTAGATGTTATATTTGGACTGTGATTCTCTAGGCTATCCTAAGGAGAAGGGCTTTGAGTTCAGTGCTGGGGGAAACTCAGGTAGGTTCCTAAGGAGAAGGGCTTTGAGTTCAGTGCTGGGGGAAACTCAGGTAGGTTACTAAGGAGAAGAGCTTGAGTTCAGTGCTGGTGGAAACTCAGGTAGGTTCCAAGGAGAAGAGCTTTGAGTTCAGTGCTGGTGGAAACTCAGGTAGGTTCCTAAGGAGAAGAGCTTTGAGTTCAGTGCTGGTGGAAACTCAGGTAGGTTCCAAGGAGAAGAGCTTTGAGTTCAGTGCTGGTGGAAACTCAGGTAGGTTCCAAGGAGAAGAGCTTTGAGTTCAGTGCTGGTGGAAACTCAGGAAGTTTCACAGCCGCATTATTATACAGGGGGTTCAAAATGTACCTCTCCTATGTATATAAAACATCTGAAAAAATAGGACAAATAGTTCTTACTTACTACACTTTTCCCCAGAGCTGAAAACTACTTTTTTGTAATTCTAACATTATTGTTATTCTTCTTCGTCTTAAAATTTTCAGATAAAATGAAGGCTCCATCCGCCATACTACTGGGTGGTTCAGCCAAGCAGAGACCTTGGTCTATGATGGATCAGAATAGCTCGCTCGACATCAATGCTTCTGGTCCATCCAGTCTTCCTCTGAATATTAGTAAGTCCAGTGGTTAAGGCGCTTGTCTGCTAATCTAGGTACCTTAGGAATCCGTTGGTTTGAATCCCGCCCAATGCATGAATTTTCCTCAATAGGGCTTACTGGCTTTAATTAGGAAAAGGCTAGGAAGAAGAAAAAAAAATTGAATATATGATCACATAATAATAAGACTGAGGGTTAGGTGGTAGAAAATGCTTTTATTTATTTTTTTAGAAACTCTTTATTAGTAAGAACAATGTAGAACAAATATACAGACAAATAATGGTAAAAAATATATATATAAAATTGACAATATTAATAATATAAACAAGAAGAAAAAAAATAAACAAAATATATACCTATGTCCTAACTAAAGGGTGAGGTTTTTGCCTATGGTAATCTCTTCCACCCAACCCTTAAGCATTAACCTCGCCTGGTGGTTACGTTCCACTAAAGAGTGTTATTATAAGTGCTCCTCAACATGCTGTGTTCTGTACAGACTATTAATTAAACGACTGAACGGGACTCGGCCACGGTGACTAACAACAATATATGAATGGTACCTTACGTACCTATAATATTCACTTAACCAGTTGAACTTGCACTCTGGTACTTAGAACGTTATGACTTGCACAACTCTTATTGGTTCGCTACCTACTCACCAGAGTGACACTAACTCCCAGAGATGTATAATAATAATTCCGTGTCCGTGAGTTAGGTATTGATACCTAAGTCACGGTGTTGAGAGGATTATATGGACGCCCAGATTCAATATCTAGGCTCCTTACTTGTCCTTTGATTCTATTTGGTTTTAACGTCTGACTTGAGGTAGACAGGACGGGGGTTTTACCCTCCATTCGCTGGGAATCGTACCAGCTACCCACATTAACCTCACCCCGCCTGGGTAGGGCCGGAATTGCCAGCCTCACATGTTCGGAGGGAACAGAATTTTCTGTGCGAAAAGTCTGCTCCAACCGGGAATCGAACTCAGGATCTCTGGACTACGGGTAGTAGTCACAACCGTTACGCCACGGAGACTGGACTCCCAGAGATGAGTTCACATAAAGAATTCAGGCATTTAGAACGTATTAAGCACGAAAAAAGCATTTCGACCGGGGGTGGCACTTTTTTTTTCTCTCTTTCTTTCTCTTTTTTTTGGCATTGGTTGGCAAGGCCATTCCATACAGCCATAAAGAGTGGCACTTAGAACGTTCTGGAAATGCACGCTTCATATGTGTTTCCAGATGAGAGGAGGTCCTCAGTGAAGGCCATGGCAGCCAATCTGAACAAGCAGGGCAGCGAGTCCCCCGAGCTGAAGAAGAAGTCCGCGCCTGATGCCCCCGCTGTGTCCGCCCCTGGGACAGGTCAGTGCCTAGATAAGGGATGGGTCTCTCTGTAGCATACCCCGCCCTTTTGTTAGGACATATATTATGTATATATTTATTTATTTTTTCTTTATTTTTTTCTTCTATTATATTGTATATTGTATTTTCATTTGTAATTATCTGTATTGTATATAATATGTCCTATTACCTAATAAAGTGTAAATAAATAAATAATAAACATATACAGGGTGGGGCAAAAGTCTGGAAACCCCTGGATAACTTTCGAATGGCTTCTTCGGTAAAATTAAAAAAATTTCACGGTAAACCGGGCTAATAAGACCTTCTTTTAGAGTGGGGTCGATTTTTGTTACCGGCCCCCATGTCGGCGCCAGGGGGGCCAACTTCATTTTTTTAAATACGAACCCCCACCTTGCGATACATTTTTGAAAAGGTCTTTAAATAAGAAATACATTGGTGCAAATTTTATTTTTTTAATATTAACTGTTTGCAAATGGCGTCCAACTTTGTGTATGCAATAAATTCTGGAAACCCCTGAATATCTTTTGAAAGGACTTTCTCAGTAAATTGAAAATTGTGCACGGTAAGTCGGGGTAATTAGACCTTTCCAAAAATGTATCGCAAGGTGGGGTTTCGTTTTTAAAAAAATTAAGTTGGCCTCCATGGCCCCGACATGGGGGCCGGTAAAAAAAATCGGTCCCATTCTAATATAAGGTCTAATTACCAAGGATTACAGTACACAATTTTAAATTTACTGAGAAAGCCCTTTCGAAAGATATTCAGGGGTTTCCAGACTTTACTGCATACACAAAGTTGGACGCCATTGCAAACAGTTAATATTAAAAAAATAAAAATTTGCACCAATGTATTTCTTATTTAAAGACCTTTTCAAAAATGTATCGCAAGGTGGGGGTTCGTATTTAAAAAAATGAAGTTGGCCCCCCTGGCCCCGACATGGGGGCCGGTACCAAAAATCGACCCCACTCTAAAAGAAGGTCTTATTAGCCCGGTTTACCGTACAAAATTTTAATGTTACCGAAGAAGCCATTCGAAAGTTATTCAGGGGTTTCCAGGCTTTTGCCCCACCCTGTATACTAAGTATATAAGCGATTTGATGTTGCTAGATTTTAGTCTAGCTTAAATTTCGGGGCGCGGCACCTGTCGAGACCTATCCGCTGAGACGAGATAAGGGATGGCTACAATTGATTGCCATAGACAATTTTCCCGCCTTTTTTAGTTAAGGTATAATTAGACGAACCTGGATATAAGGGAACTCGAGGGAATTTTTTTCTCTTGTATTTTTTTTTTTTTTCCTTCTTTTTTACACTTTATTTTTTTACAAAACAATCATCAATAAAGAATTAATAACAATAAATTAAAAAAAAACTTAGAAGTACAAAAAAATAAAATAATAATAATAAAGATCAATAATAATAATAATAATAATAATAAGCCCTCTGACACTCTGTACAGAGCACGGGCCTCCCTTTTTGGGGTTTTATTTTGTTTTTACATATACATTACATAAACAAGATATTCAAACTATTCTTACATAAAAACATAAAATACCATACCTATAATAAATTTAACAAGTGCTAACTTAATACCTTTTCCAAAATAGGTTTTTGGTAGGTATTTTTAGAATTCATGTGTGTTTCTAAAGATTTATTTCATTTAACATTTATCTAAATAGGTTTTTTTTTTTTTTTTTTTTTTTTTTTTTTTTCAAATTCTTTTGTTTCTTTTAATTTATCTTCTTCCTTCATATATCTACAATTCTACATAGTTATAACTTAACTTTACATTTTTTTTATTTTTTTATTATTATTATTCATTTATCTTTTCTTCTACCGCTTTTTTCCATTCTAAACCGATCTAATGCTAGATTTTGCCAATTTGATCCCATAACTTTCCTAACCTCTTCACACCATCTCATCCTTTGTCTTCCTCTATTTCTCCTTCCTGTTGGTTTCCAGAGTGTGACCACTCTAGTCCATCTCTTCTTTTCCATTCTCATTATGTGACCTGCCCATTTTATTTTCATTTTTTTTGTTATTTTTTCAATATTTTCAACTGGTGCTAATCTTTGAATGGTTGTATTTCTCACTCGGTCAGATTTCTTTATTCCTAACATGCTTCTCATCATCGTAGTTTGGGTAGATCTAAGTTTCATCAGTTGGCATTTCTTTAGAGACCAGGTTTGACTGCCATAGTATAAACATGGGAATATACAACTTCTTAGTATTTTTATTTTTGCTTTTATTGATATTTTTGATTTGAATATACCTTTTAGGGCCCAATATTTTTTCCAGGCCAGACTTCTTCTTCTATCTAACTCTTGGTCCATTCTGTTATCCAGTGATATTAACTGTCCAAGATAAATATATTCTTGAACTTGATTAATTATTTTTTCATTTACTTCTATATGGCCAATATTTTTTGTACTTAAAATTTTTGTTTTTTTCAGTATTAATCTGTAGTCCAAATTTGTTGCTTTCTTTTTCCAACTGTCCCAACATTTCCTTAAGTTCAGTCTCATTATTAGCAATCAAGACAACATCATCAGCAAACCTTAAATTATTTAGTTTAATATTTCCAATTTTTATTCCATAATTTTTCCAGTCCATTTTATTAAATATGGACTGCAGCACATTAATAAAAAGTGTTGCCGATAAAGGGCAGCCTTGCCGGACGCCCCTGCTGATATTGAAGGTTCTTCCTTTCTTGTCTGTAGATATAAATGCCTTGTTTTTATTATAAATTGTTTTTATTATACTAATAATTTTTTTGGACACTTTTAATCTTTCCAAACTTGACCAAATTTTTTCCTTTCTGATAGAGTCAAAAGCTAGGGAATAGTCCACCATACCAAGAAAAATATCTATATTGAATTCTTTACATTTTTCAATAAGTTGATTCACTGTCTGTAAATGATCTGTTGTCGAGTAAGAGGGACGAAATCCAGCCTGTTCTTCATCTTGATCTTTGTTTATTTCCCCTGATATTTTCATTTGTATTATTTTTGTAAACAGCTTGTAGAAATTGGGGGCCAGACTTATTGGGCGGTAATTTGAAACTATGTCTCTGGGACCTTTCTTATGTATTAAAATTATTGAGCTTGTTTCCCATTCTTCAGGTATTTCATTAATGTCTATTATTTTATTATAAAGTACAAGTAAGTATCTTATGAGCCATTCTCCTCCTGCTTTAATTAATTCTCCAGTTACTCCATCTTCACCTGGAGTTTTGCTGTTCTTCAAATTTTTGATTGCTAGCTCTATTTCTTCTCTTGTTATTTTATGTGTCATACTACATTCTTCACTCTGCAAATTTTCTATTTGATTTATCAATTCCTCTGAATCTTCTGCAGCTTGTGGGTGTATACTGTAGACTTTTTCGTAATGTCTTGTAAATTCTTCTACAATACCTTCTCTGTCTGTCATTATTCCACTTTCAGTCTTGATTCCATGAATGTAGCATTTCCTAATGAATGAAATATTTTTTATTATTTTCTTTGTAGAGCCACTCTCTTTCACTATCTCTTCTATGATCTTCTCTTCATATTTAGCAATGTCTTTTCTGATTTCTTTTCTGGCTTGTTTTCTTAATTTTGCATGCTCTAGTTTTTCCTGTGTTGTTTTTATTTTCTTTTTTGTTAAGTGTTTCTCTTTTTCTAATTATTTCTTTTGTTTCTTCTGAAATTTTGTTACTGTATGATCTTTCATATTTTTTCAGTTTGTTATCTTCATTCTCTTTCATTATTGCTCTTTCTATACTTTTCACTAACTCTCTATAAAAAGACTGTAATTCCTCCTTATTGACTGGATTGATACTTACATTTTTTAAATTCTCGTCTAAGTACTCACAGTATTTTTCTTTTGACGATTTAATTTTTTGAATTTTACTGGGGTTATAAGGCCTTTTCTTCTTTAATTTTAAATAAACCTCAGACATAACCATACGATGATCACTATCAAAATTTAGTTCTAGTACTTTTGTTTCTTTGATATATTCTATTTTTTCCGCAAGTATAAAATCAATCTCATGCTTCTTACCTTTTGGAGAAGTCCATGTCCATTTATTCTTTTCATTTCCAAAGTATGAGTTGGTAATAACCATGTTTAAACTAGAAGCAAAGTTGATCATAAGACTTCCTTTTTCATTTCTGACTCCGTAACTATTTATTCCTAACGTTCCTTCTTCACCAATCACTCTTCTTCCTATACGTGCATTGAAATCTCCAATAATGTAGACATGTGAGTCTTTCCTTCTCATTAAGTCAATCTCCCTTCTAATTTGATCATAAAACTCTTCTGTTTCTCCATTGCTGCAATCTGATGTGGGTGCATGAATTTGTATAAACAGCATTTGCTCATTTTCAATAACCATTTGTAATGCAGCCAGTCTGCTTGATATGGGTTTAAAATCTATAATATTTTTGGACCATTTCTTATTAATCAAAAATCCTGTGCCCCTGTGTCCTCTATCCGACTCTGTGTGGAATAGAAGATTTCCATTTTTTAGTTCAACCATCTCCATAGTATTTCTTCTGATTTCAGCCAGCCCCACTATGTCCCATTCAATTTGTTCAAGGGCATTTTCTATTTCTAATAGTTTTTCATTTCCATTCAGTGTTCTCACATTGTACGTTCCTATTTTGATTATATTTTTCTGTTGGTTATTTTCTTTAAGGCTGCTTTTTACTTTGGATCTAGTTGCTAGTCATTCATTATTTTTTTCTCCCTTACCATTTTCTTCATTAATAAATGGTGGTGGTGTAGGTATAATAGGTGGTGGCAGAGGGAGGGGTGGTGGATTTTTTATTAATTGAATTTGCTATCCACATGTCTTTAACACTTTTCTGTGAATTATCAGTTGTTTTTCCATATTGTCTTCCTTTTTTAGCTAATGGTGTGTTTAGTTTTTCCAGTATGTTAGTTGGGGATCCAGTATGTAATCTTTTTCCTTTGCCTTTGTTATTTTTTTTTTTTTTTTTTTTTTTTTTTTTTTTTTTATTTAATTTTACTTAACGCCCTGCAAACGAGAGCAATTACTAAGTAAAATGTCTAAATCTATCTTATCTATTATAAATTATAAACTATGATTTGATTTCACAAATTAAAATTTTTGTGTTCTCTTTAAAAACACTAGGTAGGTCTGCAAAGTCCAGATTTGAGGAATATATGTTATAAGTATCCATGGCTGTGGGCAGTGTTGAGTCACTGTATACCGGGCTTAGACTAGGACCTCCAGAGGAGAAAAAGGGGGACTGTTTTCTCTGTCTCAGACCCAACAATGGAACCTTGAAAGATATATGTTCCATCGCAGATGGTATATCAATATTGTTATTTAGGATGTTATATAAACAACATTATATAATTATATTTTCTGCGATCCTCTAGACTCTGGAGATCCAAATTTTCGGCTAATAGTTTATGTGATATGGCATTAGGATATGTCGGGTAGAAACCATTCTCCTTTCTAAACGCAGATCGCAAAAATTTAGCCTGTATATTCTCCAACATTGACACATAGGACTTTGTTTTAGGAGCCCAGATGACAGTGGCATATTCTATTTTACTTCTAACAAGGGATGTGTACAAAAGTCTTAGTGTGTCAGTGTTTTGGAAAAAGTTGCCATGTCTAAGAATCATACCCAATGTTTGGAAAGCCTTTCTGCATGTCTCAATTATTATGTTGCTCAAATTTTCAGATTGGCTTGAAAGGTGACACCCAGGTCTTTTTTGGTTGTCACGTTTTCAAGGGGCAAGTTATTTATTTTATATTGGTACATGCAGAAAGTCCTCCTTCGAGTAAGACTCATGACATGACACTTCTTAATACTGAATTCCAATTTCTTTTTTTCCAAGCCATTTTACGACCGCATCCAGATCCTCCTGCAACAGACGACAATCATTCTCATTGGAGATTACTCTAAAGAGTTTGAAGTCGTCCGCATACAAAAGGTATTGAGAATGGTTTACTACCTCTCCTATGCCATCCATTAATATTGCAAAGAATATTCCTGACAATTTGGATCCCTGAATCACAGAGGACGTGGGGAAATATGGTTCAGATAAACAACCCTTAAAGAAAACTCTTTGTTCTCTCCTCTGGAGGTACGAGGCAACAAATTTTACGATATCTATTGAGAAACCAAAATCTAATAGGGTTCTCAACAGTACCTCGTGAGAGACTCTGTCGAAGGCACGATGGATGTCGGTATATATAGTGTCTATCTGTGGGCTGCCCTCACCCAAAGCCCTGGTAACATAAGAATAAAAAATTTTACCAAGTTGGATACAGTAGACCTGTGCCTAATAAATCCATGTTGAGCTGGAGAGATTTTTTTATATACAAAGCTTGATATGCGTTTAAATATGCAACTCTCAAAAACTTTTGAGAATACGCTTATATTTGACACCGGTCTGTGGTCCAAACAAGTCAGGATTCTTTTTCTTTGGAATTGGTGTCACTTTCGTTTATTTTAAGCAGTTCTGGAAAAATACATGTGCTTAGTGAGAGATTGTAAATATGCTGAAGAACAGGAACAAGACTACTTTTGCAAAATTTAACCAAAGCGGCGGGATGGAATCTAATCCAGGACCTTTATTTGGTAATAGATCAATACTTTGAATAACTTCATCACCCGAAAGTAGGAAACTTGAAAACTCTTCAGATACATTGAACTTGTCATTTTTGATATTATAATCTGGAGCCGGTTTGGTGTATGTTGATTCAAAAATATTAGCGAATTGGTTACAAATCTTATTTGGATCTGTGATCAAATTCTCCATCTATTTTAAAAGTTTTTGGGGCCCGAGATTTATTCCTACTTTTTAAAAAATTATAAAAGTTTTTAGGATTTATGTGAATTTCTTTTTCAATTTTTTGAATATATTTTTTGAACCCTGTCTTTAATGTTTTTTTGCATGTTCTTTTAGGGTTGGACCATTCCCTTGGATTAGTGGCTTCTTTTTCTCAATTTTTCCCTTTTTTCCCTGTAGATAAAAATAATTTCTTTTGCCACCATTTGGGGGAATGCTTTTATTTTTGTACTTTTTATGACCCTATTTGGGTTGGTTTTTGTTTAGTTCTATGTAAAAATTTCATAAAATAGTTCTATTGTTCTTTGGTCATTAGGGTTTAAAAAAGGGAACCAGTCAAAATTTTAAATTTTAATTATGTTTCAGTTAAATTTTGGTCTGACTTAAATATATACTATTTTTTTCAAATAGGCTTTCACTTTTTATTCGTCTGTTTTGTTTTTACCGTATAATTTAAATTTTTGTATTACTTTTTTTGCTTTTGGTTTTGTTCCTTTTTTCTTGTATCCCATTAAAATATTTGTGTTGGTGAATTCATCTTCCTTCACAAATGGATCTCCTTTATCATTTGTTTGTTTTGAATTTTTCATCTTCAGTTATTTCCATTTCCTCATCATCCTATTTGAGTTTTTGTATCTCCTTGTTTGTCCCATTCTAATTTAAAAATCTAATTTCCCAAGGGGTTACGTAAACAATTTAATTTACTGAAAAGCCCTTTTTGAAAAATATTTAGGGGTTTCCCCGACTTTACTGCATACACAAAGTTGGACGCCATTTAAACCTTTTAAAATTAAAAAAATAAAAATTTTCACCAATGTATTTCTTTTTAAAGACCTTTTTAAAAAAGTATCGCAAGGTGGGGGTTCGTATTTAAAAAAAGAAATTGGCCCCCCTGGCCCCACATGGGGGCCGGTACCCCAAAATCGACCCCACTCTAAAAGAAGGGCTTATTTTGCCCGGGTTTTCCG
>JAMCCL010000684.1:0-20430 GCA_024516035.1 Bactericera cockerelli
GGGTATTACATGTTGTTTGACGTTAATACTTAAAGAGTTAATGCGTAAAGACTTAATACGGACCACATTAAACTTAAAGCACTTTTCACCAAACCCCAGAGGCTTATTATTATGTTCATCCCAATTAATGAGGAAAAATTCTCGTATTTTTTGTATTATATGTGTGTTAATCACTTTCGAAAAAATAACAAATAGTCAAATAGAAAATGGCTGTATGGGTTGTTTTTGCCCAGGCAAAAAAAAAAAAAAAAAAAACAGTCAAACTCGCTCTACTAGATCCACGCTGGATCCGAGACTTTTGAACCACCAACTTCCGGTTACGTCAAGCTACTGATGTTGGTGAAAAATTGATATTGAAAACTAAAACTCAAAGCCAAATGTGAAATTTTTCTAGAAAAAAAAAAAAAAAAAAATTTTCCCTTCATCTTTAGTTTGTCCTTCCTTGTTTTCCGAGTAACAGGTTGTAAAAATTTTGTCCATGCGGGTTGTGTCACAATATCCTCCCGCTCCCTCCCCTTGCCTCGAGCTTTCTTAGTTTTGTCACTAGTGATCAAATTCCAGCCGGTACGCTGTTGCATCGGGAAAGGTTTAAATGGAAAAAAAAAGAAACCCCCCCCCCCTCCCTCCTCTTTGGCACTGTGAACCCTTTACAGCAAGGAATATTAAACTGCTTTCTATGTGTCTATAATTACAAGTACAACAAAAATATTATTACTTATTTCGTACATAGAAAGGGGTATCGGAAAATTTTTTTTTACTTTCCTTATCCTAATAAAAGTTTTTTTTCCCAAAAAGGGGCAATTTCTAAGGGATATTTTTCTCAAATATAGATTTTTGGGGTTCAACGAATCGTGTTAAGCGACAAATCGGTTTTGTTTTCATTGAGACGAATCGGTTGTGAAAATCGCCTCAGGTAATTTGAGCGAATCTTGAAAAACCCCATGGGATGTATGCAATTTCTGAAAAAAATTTCCAACAAATTGAAACATGTGTTTTGCTGAAAGAGGGAGTTTTAGCCTGAGTTGCTTTAATTCTCTCCTGTCTCAGTCACCGTGGTAAAGTGTCTTGAACCGAAGACCCGTGTTCGATTCCCGCAAGGGTCAAGGTTTCGGCTCTGTTTTGTACGATGCGACTTATATCTTGAGGAAAAATAAAAGTAGCTTTTTGTATGGACAAAGGGCGCACTGCGTAAACAGTTTGGTGCTTGGTTTTATTTTAACACTTTTTATATCAAACAGATAAATAAAATTATATACAAATTGGAAAGCAACAGATTTAGATATAGGAAATACATTAGATTTAGACTCACATAACAATCATTTTAAAATACATAGAATATTTACAACTTTTATCAGCTATTAGGAAACCAATTGAATGTAATAGTTACAAAAAGTTTTTGTAATCTGTTTTTGTGTATCAAAATTTAAATATAAAAGAAAAAAACAGAAAAAAAATTGAAAAATACACATTATGGGCAAGTTATTGACCTTGGCTCTCTTCAAAAAAAAAAAAAAAAAATTTATTTTTACAAAAAAAAACAATACTTCCGATTTCTATATTAGAAATTTTTTCGAAAGTAAAGGTAATAATATGAAGAAAGGAATGCTTTGCTTTTCTTTTCGACGAAAATAAAACAAACAAACCCCGGCGATGGTATTGACAAATTATTTTCCCATAAAACAAGTTCCAGCAGGCATGTTCATCTTCGATTTATTACACCTGCCAAGGAAAAAATATTCCCGGGTCCTCCGAGAAAGGAAAACCAGGGCAGAAACAAAGGAGTAACAGGACGGATTTGAATTAGAAGAAATGGGATGCGATCCGGACGGGGTTGCCTGCAGAGGTTGAAAAGAATGTTTCTGCCCTGAGGAGGAGGAGGGAGAGGAAGAGGGAGAGGAGGAGGAGGAGTAGGAGGAAGAGGAGGAAGAGAGGAGGGAAGGAAGGGAGGAGGAGGAGTAAAGGAGGAAGGGGAGAAGGAAAGGAAGAATTGAGGAAGAGGAGGAGGAGGAGGAGGAAGAAGGAAGGGGAAGGGGGAGGGCAAAGGAGAAAAGGAGTAAAAGGAAATAAGGAGGAGGGAAAGGAGAAGGAGGGAAAGGTGAGCAAGAGAAGGAGGAAGAAAGGAGGAACGGGAATTGGGAAAAAAAGTGATCGACAAGAATTTTATTTATTTCCGAAGGGCTGGGCACGTCTTTGTTCAAATTAGGAGGATCAACGGAGGGGGGACGGGTTGCAATCTGCAAATAGAAGGGGAGAATTTTAAAAAAAATTTAAAATTCTTATTCTAGCATTGTATAATTATTATTATAATTTTTTTAAGAACCTCAGTAGCTATATTTTTTTTAAATTTACACTATGATTTTTTTTTTTGAATATTGTTTACCCATTATAAGTTAGAGAGAAAATAAAATTATTATAAGAAACGAAAATACCCCACAAAACAAGAGGGCTGTATCCCCTTAGTGGGGGAAGTAAAGTTAAATATGTGTTACCTTTTACGTACAATTATTAATGCAAATAAAACTCCAAAATTGATCGATAAGGCGGTGGACTTGCAACAGGAAGTGGTTCAAGTCCGAAGTTTCGTAAGGTCCGAAATACCAAAATATTTTTTTAATTCAGATGTAAATGCCTGGTGGGGGACTATAAACAAGGAGTAGACCAGCAGTCTGGCTGGGGGGACTTAAAAAAGGGAGTAGTTGATCAGCCTTGCTGGGGGACTATAAACAGGGAGTAGACCAGCAGTCTGGCTAGGGGACAAAAACAGGGAGTAGACCAGCAGTCCCCAGTCTGGCTGGGGGACTAATAAACAGGGAGTAGACCAGCAGTCTAGCTGGGGGACTATAACAGGGGAAAACCACAGTCTAACTGGGGACTATAAACTCGATAGACCAGCAGTTTTGCTAAACAGGGAGTGGACCAGCATTGGGTTGGTTCTTCGGGCCTTGTCAAATTTTTAGCCTCCTTGTAAAGACAGTGGTAATAGAAGTGCTGAGTATTCCCCCACTGTCTGGCTACCATCGTTCACGATGGGCGCCACCCTATGTGATGATGATGATGTCCAGACTGAGCACTGAGCAGACTCCCACCAAGCGAGATCCAGGAAGAAAGACTAATAAGACTTAATGGCAGAATTTCCTTTTTTGCGAAAGTCTCTCAGGCGCCCCTGTTGTCCTTTATTTCCATTAAAATTAATTTGCTTTCTAATTTATGCTAAGTAAGTGAAGTTGTTTTCGAAACAAAGTTATGTTAGGTGCCAAGATGGCACTGTCTCCTAACTTTGTCTTCTTATCTCTCTCTCTCTCTCTTTTTCAATCTCTCTCTCTCTCTCTCAATGTCTCTCTTTCACTCTTTCACTCTCTCAATATCTCTCTTTCTCTCTCAATATCTCTCTCTCTCTCAATGTCTCTCTAAGTGTCTCTCTATCTCCCTCATATTCTCTGTATCTCCCTTTCTATACATTTTATGCTTGTATAATAATTACATAGGTATCTATAAATTAAAGTCCCAAATACCAGATTAAGGAATAATGACTTCAATTTTTTTGAAAATCCCAGTCACATTATAAAAAGACATACAACCTTGAAAACATTTAATAAAAATACCAAAATGTTAGATATACATAATTAGATATGCCTTATGCCCAAACTATTGAAATTTATAGTTAGATAAATCGAAAACTTGAATCTAAACACAGGATTACCCTTTTCATGTACACTGCTCACTTAATACTAGTAATATAGTATCTTAGAATAGTATTTAAAATTAAAATATTTGTATCTCGATGTTTTTCTCTTATGTACTGTGTAAACTATCCTCAATTCGAGGATATAAATATATTATAAATAAATAAATATAAAAATACCTTCGCTTCAAAAGAGGAAATTCTGAGGGAAAGGTAAGACGCACTTCTCATTAGTCGTGTAAATTGAGTGGGGCAGGAGGGTGAGCCAAGGCGGGGTGAGGAAGTTGAGAGAGAAAAAATTTTATACCTACCTACACCCGAAAGAAAATGAACTTCCTTACCAGGAGCATGATGTTTCTCCGAAATCAATGAAGTTATAAGTTAAGGCAGGGGGGGGGGGGGGGGGGGGGGGGGGGGGGGGGGGGGGGGAGGGGGGAGAGGGGAAAGTCTCTGTATTTTTGGACCATATGGTAAAGTCAAGAATGACAGGGCCGGGTCTAAGGAGTGAAAAGTTTTTTTAATGCTTGTTGCTTAGTTATTGTCTCGTTAACTTTTTTTTATATAAATAAAAAGAGTTACTTGTGCCCCGGCATCGCTTAAATCCATACCGTTCCGAAAACGGAAAAACTCGGTCAGAAATTTCCCACCCGCCCGGATTTGAACCCGCAATCTCCGGGTCAGCAAAACAATGCTCTTAACCACTGCGCCACGGAGGTTGGCTATCTCTTTGACATCTAGGTCATTTGAAACGGAGTTGTTGCCCTTCATTAACTTCACCTGTTGGAGAGGAATTTGAGACATCTATACTAACCTCTCCCAGCCTGGGGGGTGAGGCCGGAAATGTGACCCATAAAGTCCTAATACACATGCTGAAGAACTGAGGGTCCCATTCATGACTGACGTGTACCAACTCAGTACTCACTCTTCTTTTCTCCTTTCGGTATCATTGCTTTAGTGCCTGGTGGAAGAACATAAGACGAGAGAGAGAAAGGGGAGAGAGAGAGAAAAAGAGAGATAAGAGAGAGAGGTAGAAAGAGAGAGAGAGAGATTGAGAGAGCACAGAGGAAAGAAGATGGAAAGTACATAGCATCAGCATCAGCTTTAAATTATTAATAAGTAACCGTCTTTCCTTGTTTTCATTAAAAATAAAAAGGATCCCCGCCCCCCCCCTCTCTCCCCACACCCCCGCATACTTTTAAACCCCCCCCCCCCCTCTTCCCCCCTCTCCCCTTACCACCATCACCATACCGTCAAGCCGCCATCTTTTAATTAATAATTTATTTCATGTTGGTGATGTCGAGTGCAAGAATCGAAAGTTCTGAGTTGACGAAGCCGGTAGCGTCGATGGCACTTTTGTTAAGCAACGTCCAGCGAGATTAGGACTTGAATGGGTGACTTGATAAGGTGAAGTTAATGTTAAAAGTATTTTCTACCACCTAACCCTCAGAGTCTTATTATGTGGTTACAAACTCAAATTAATGAGGAAAAATTCATGCAATGGGTCGGATTCGAACCAACGGATCCCTCCGCTACCTGGAATACGAAACTAGCGCGTTAACCACTTGACTATAAATGGAAAAATTCATGCAATGGGTGAATTCGAACCAACGGGGATCCCTCCGCTACCTGGAATACGAACTAGCGCGTTAACCACTTGACTATACCAATGGAAAAATTCATGCAATGGGTGATATTCGAACCAACGGGGATCCCTCCGCTACCTGGAATACCAGACTAGCGCGTTAACCACTTGACCAATAATATCAGTAATAAAATATGCATTTTTTTACTCATAGGAGAAGCGCGCCACACCACTCCACTTGATTGTACAGACCATACCTCCCTGTTGTGTCTTGCACTGCCCGAAACTTTTCATTATAGGAAAAAGCATAAAAAACGGGACGCCCATAAATCCAGCTGACACCCAGGGTGGAGTATCTTGCGAACCAAGAAGTTTACGATACTCGGGGGACGGGTCAGCTGGAGAAGTTTTGTCACAAAGTATCCATTTGGGGCGCCCGTTCGGCCGACTGATAATGGCCAATTATTTGCTTGACCTCTCGACTCCCCTTGTTGGATTTTTTTTATCTTCCGCTCTCACAACCCTCTTTTTGTTATCCCAAAATTGACATTATAATATTAATAATAGTAAGAGAGAAAGCTATTGATGACATTGGCTTCTTTTTCGATTTCTTTTTTTCCCACTCAAGTGGGTCGGAAAATTCTTTTTGGAAAATCTTTGGTAAGGTTGTTTGTTTCTGCCAATTCTAATACTTCTCCTCGATTTCGGCTTCATTGCCTTTCCAAATGCCAACCCTGTCAAGGGCCTGAGAAGTCTGGTATAGCCAATCTGTATTATGTAAATAGTGACAAATTGTGACATTATGAAGTCATAATTAAATAAAACCACCTTGCTAAAACTACCAAGCTTTGGACTTGAACCATTATTATTACTATATTAAACACTTTATTAGATATATTAAGAACTATGTACAGTACAAATAATTATTATAAGAATTCAAAAAATTGAAACAATATTTGCAATAAAAGGAAAAAGAATAGAAAATACATAATAATTATTAAGCATATGTCCTAACAAAAGGCGGGGTTATTGCTTATGGTAATCTCTTCCACCCAACCATTGACCTCTAGGACGAGTCCGCTACGAGACTGAATCAAGCTACTGAATCTGTGGAATTATCATATACAGCACATTACAATATTCTTTAATAATACCCTGTCCCGGTACCTCAGCGTCTGCTGGTAATCCAGAGGCCGCGGGTTTCGAAACCCAGTCGGAATGACAAGTTATCTTCCTTATGGGATTTTGACCACATAATTATACGTCGCGTCGTTGGTCTACTGCTAGAATAATGGGACTTGATGGCCCTTATTGGGCAGTATAAATAATGCGACATGTATTATAGCCAGGCAAATTAGTGCTAAATGGGTCTAGCGTCAAAAAATTGCTCAATAGCTGGAAATCGTTTTAAACCCTTAAAGGGTCCTGAATAATGGGTAATGAGTTGCGACTTGTGCTTCGAGTTTAGGGCCTAAATAGTGCAAAATTTTTTGCACTTTTTTTAAAATTGCGTTATAACTCAAAATGTATTTATTCTACAGAAAATTTTACTCAGTTTTATCTAAGGCACATAAAATTATGCGTTAATGACGTTTGATCATTAAAAAAAGGTTAAGCCGTTTCAGCCACAATCGCTCCTCAAAGATGGGTGGTTTTTTCAAACATAGCTCAAATTTTGAAAATTCTCAACTTTTAAAGCCGTAAGTCAAAAAGGACGGCACCAATTGAAAAATTTAATAGAATCGAAACTTGTAGAAAATGTAATTTTAAGTAAAATACTGTTTGAAATTTGCTCACTCCCAGGTGCTGAGATATGATTTTTGTCCCTAGCGCCAAATTTCCGCTAAGGCAGTGGAACGCAAGAAACTTCATCTGAACTCTAAAATTCATATTTCTTACAACTTTTCAAGCAAAACTGAACGTAATCTATTGAATTCAGTTCGAATAGGTAGTTTAAAAATTTTGAGAAACTTGCACTGAATTTTACTAAGATCTTCATGAACATGTTGTGATTTCAAGACAGCTGGCACACTATGGAGGATGTAATTGTTTTATATGCGGGAACATTGGGCAAAAAGGAATATTAATATAATATAAAATAAAAATGCATTTTCTTTGTGTTGTTATGTCACAATTTTAGTGGGTAGCGCAGAATCATAGAACTTTGCCAGTTTAATTTACAATATCTTGTATTATTTGTGTGCCTATGATTCAGCCACTGGTCGCTGCTTCATATCAAAGCGCTACTCTTTTTCCTCACGACTCACAAGTATGAGTGGACCCCGAACATCCAAGTATAGAGCTACAGAGCAGAAAAAATCCCATCCCGCTGGGAATTGAACCCAGGTCACCATGCGTGCAATGCCTAGCGCGCTAACTCACTCGGCTACAGTGACTACAATCATATTAAAGCAAAGATAGAGGAATATTAAAGGAAAAGTCACTTCGAATGTTCATTGAACAGCAGGAGGAAAATGATGTGCATCACCGTGGTTACAGACCAAAGATCTTTATACTTCACGAGAATGTTGCAAAAAGGGGTCTCCCGAAGGAGTCAAACACGTAAAGGCCGAAAAAAAGCAAGAAAAAGGAACCGTGTGACAAAGGCCGGGAGGAAAATACCAAAATTCAACTTCAAGGGCTCTCTTCTACGGGAAAAGATATGGGGGGTTTTTGGGTACTAACGACTTCTTAGGAGTGAACCATTTTCATGGCCATCAATGGTATCCTGTTTATATCGGCGTTGTCAAATTTCATTGAGTTAAGAATTTTTGTGTGATAAGGCCTTATACGTTCCATGCTATGGGGGGGTTTCAGTCTTCACTCCTAAGAAGTCGTTATACTAGAACCCCATACTGAAGGTGAAATCAATTCCCACTATGACCGTTTAGCGAACTCTCCCTTTCACGCCATGTGACTCCAGTTTGAGTTGACTCCAAACTTACCCCGGCATATCACCGATCTCTCGCCCCTAACTGTTAGAGAACCTTCGAACAAAGGAAGGCATTCATATATCTTACAAAGAAAGCCAAGATTCGGACGAAGATTGGGAACGACGAGCCTCGTTCAGATTGTAACAACCAGTGGTCAGGGTACGTCTTTCTCCTTCCTCGTTCTCCACATTTGATCCCTTCTAAAGGCGTAAGTACTTGGTACAAGTACTCAAGGTAAGATCATCCAACTCATTTCATAGTATATTTTATTTTTCTTCCTTTTTTTCTTCCGTGTAAATTAATACTCTTTAATACACCTAACCTTTCGATAGCGTTATTGAACCAGCGGCCTTTTCTTCGTTAAACCCCAGTAATGGGAAATTAGGTCTTTCGGCTCAAAGCCCAGTTACTCATTAATTATCCCTCGTCCAGTAACCTTGAGTGCTCAGGATCCATAATTGGGGGTGAAACACTGAATACCCCCCCCATACATGGAATATCATGGCCTTATTATCACAAATATTCATTAATCAATTCGTATATGACAAACGCCGATAATAAACATGGATCCATGATGGCCATGAAAAGGGTTCCTCCTAAAGTCTTTTACCCAAACCCCCCAAATCTTTTCCACGTAAACGAGCTCCTTGAAGTTGAATTTTGGTATTTCCTCCCGGCTCTGTCACACGGCTTCCTTTCCTGCTTTTTTTCGGCCTTTTACAGGTTTGACCCCTTTCGGTGGGACACCTTTGCGCACTTTCGTGAAGTATAACAATCTTTGATCTGTAACCCCGGTTGATGACATTTTTTTCTCCTCCTGCTGTCCTCAATGAACATTCGAATGACTTTTCCTTTAATATTCCTCTATCTTTGCCTTTAATATTTTAGTCATGTAGCAGTGAGTTACGCGCTAGCATTGCACGCAGGTGCCTGGGTTAATTCCCAGCGGGATGGGATTTTTTTCTGCTATGTAGCTCTGTACTTGGGATTTCGGGGTCCACTCATACTTCGTGAGTCGTGAGGAAAAAAAGTACTCTTTGTATGAAGCAGCGCCATGGGAATCAAGCCACAAATTCAAGATATTGTAAATTAAACGGGGAAAATTCTATTATTCTGCGCTACCCACTAAAATTTGCATAAAACCAAAAAAATGCAATTTTTATTATATATTATTATTAATATTCCTTCTTGCCCAATGTTCCCGCTTTAAAAACAAGTTAACCCCTCATAGTGTGCCACGTCTTGAAATCACAACATGTTCATGAAGATCTTAGAAAATTCTAAATTTAAAATTTTAAATACCTATTCGACGAATTCAATAATTACGTTCATTTTCTTAAAAGTTGTAAGAATAGAGAATTTTAGATCAGATGAAGTTTCTTGCGTTCCACTGCCTTAGCGGAAATTTGGCGCTAGGGACGAAAAATCATATCTCAGCACTGGGAGTGAGCAAATTTCAAACAGTATTTTTTACTTAAAATTACATTTTCTACAAGTTCGATTCTATAAATTTTTCAATTGGTGCCGTCCTTTTGACTTACAGGCGTTTAAAAGTTGAGAATTTTCAAATTTTTGAGCTATGTTTGAAAAAACCACCCATCTTTGAGGAGCGATTGTGGCTGAACGGCTTAACCTTTTTTAATGATTCAAACGTCATTAGACGCATAATTTTATGTGCCTTAGATAAGAACTGAGTAAAATTTCTGTAGAATAAATACATTTGAGTTATAAGCGCAATTTTAAAAAAAGTGCAAAAAATTTGCACTATTTAGGCCCTAAACTCGGAAGCACAACCTAAAATCCGTCGCAAACTCATATACCCATTATTCAGGACCCCTTTAAGGGTTTTTAAAACGATTTCCAGCTATTGAGCAAATTTTTTGACGCTAGAGCATAATTTGCCTGGGCTATTGTATTATCATTATTTTTTTTATTATTTTATTGTTATTATTATTTATTATTATTATTATACCCTCATTGACAGTCCATGAGGCATTTTTTTCTCCGTCAGAAAGTGGAAGGAAATTTTTCCATCAATTACCAATCTACGTACAAAAAAATCAAATTGCCCTGAAAATTGGGAACGGCTTCCTGTGCCACTGACAAATGCTTTCGCTTCCTGGGCAGAGTGGCCCCGACGCGTTCTCACGATCCTTCACATCAGCGGTTCTCAACCTCGTTTCCTCATCGACGCCTTGACCCTCCATGAACATTTCCGCTTCCTTTCTTGACCCACTATGTTATTTGGAATGGCAAAGAAAAACAACGGCGTCGATGACGCGTTGAATGCACCTGTATCGTAGGATAACCGAAGTTAAGCAACGCCCAGGAAAGTGAAGACTTCGTGATGCTGGTTTTCCGGCCCGACCGAGGCTGTGGTTAATGTGGTAGCAGGTTTGTAAGTTTCCTGCGAATGAGCTGAATAATAATAATAATAATAATAAAAACAACTTTGTCCCATTCCACAGATATGGATAAGTAATTTCATCCGAGGTTTTTGTATTTGGTGCGATGTTTCTAACTCAAAACAAAGGACTTTTTTTCGTTGTTTTTTTTTTTTTTTTTTTTTTTTGAATTTCAGTAATATAGTTTCCCATTATCTTTTGACGCTACCATATTCGTATCTATATTTCTACGTACCTCCCCTTCCCTTCTTTATGTATAAGTAAACCATTACTCATAATATAATAAGATTCCATTTATGTAAAAATAAGAAAAACAAATTCAAATTTAAAACTTTTCTTTTCGGCCCGATTGAGAATCGCTCCTCTACATTTATCCTTTCTTAGGAATGTTCGCGCTATTGATGTGTAATATAGGTGGCGACACGGGATGGAAAAGGTGGCCATCTCTCGAGTTTTGGATAGGAAATTTCAAGAACTTTCTTTTTTACTAGCGGAGATAGGGCGTTGAATATACGGCGTATTTATACATTTAATAATAACACTCCTCAATGGAAGGTAACCACCAGGCGAGGTTAATGCTCTAAAGCATTTTCTACCACCTAACCCTCAGATTCTTATTATTATGTGGTCACAAACTCCAAATTAATAAGGAAAAATTCATGCACTGGGTGGCATTCGAACCAACGGATCATTACGAACTTGGATTAGCAGGTCCATAGAATTTTTCTTCTAATGACGTTGGATATACGGCGTATTTATACATTTATGTATTTCATGTACAAAAACAATTGAGAATTCGAAGAAGAAAAATATAACAACTATTATCCGAACACTGTTGAGCACCGTTCTGTGAGAAGACATGGATGGGTGACGGAAAATTTCCGTGCAATTCTTTTTCCTGATGCTGTCATATTTCTTGGCCTACTGCTCTTTAGTATTTACTATAGGTGAAATATCTATATTCCCTGGTGCGGCCAGTGCTAAGGAGCGCGGAACAGCAGCACCCCAAACACAGAAGAAAAGAGGAATTTCTCAAGTTCTAGCTCGTACACAGTGAAAAATTATCACACATTTCATTATGATTGGCATGGTAAACAAACCCAAACTCTTTATATGTAATACTCAAAGAGCGACTCTATAAATGCTATTTAGTCCGGTTTATGTGGCAGCACCCCCTAAATCATTTCTCACTGGCTATTTGTATTTTATAGTATAAGTAAGAGAACTGGATACAACAGAAACCTGGATATAAGAGAACAATTTACCTGTCTATAAGGTAAAATAACCTCTTAATAACAGAAACTGGATTTAAGACAGGCAAATTCCGGTCCATTAATTCTCTTATACCAGAACTGTATTGCATATTCGTACAGCAAAGGGTTTTTCCAAAATCAGAGCGAATATTATGGAGCTCAGGTGTTTTTTATTCAATTTGTTGCATGATTATTAAAATTTAAAAACCAAACACCTCCACCTGACCCCTTCTCAACCACTTTACTGAAAAACAATATTTACATTCCTTAATTTTCATTGTGAACTTATTTCCCAAATTCCCGGAGTATGAAATGTTATTTATAATATTTTACGTTTTTCCATCGACACAACATTTTTCAAATTACTCTCGCACCTAATTCGACTAAGTGTATCGTGGGTATGTATCAATTATTATTATTATTGTTCAAAATGAATTTCTAGGTGTTAGGTATATAAAATATTTTTACGGAATACCTTCATAGCCGCAAGCGACATGGAAAGGGAATGTTCAAAAATAGTAACAGGGGTTTACGGTGGGAAATGCTAGGGTATGACAAAGTAATAGGAAATTTTAATTATAACAGAGTTGGGGAATTGTAATAATAAAAATTTGTATGAATTATTTTATATGCCCGATTAAACTATTAGATCCTATTATTCCATGCAGCAGTAAGCCCAAACATATTATTACGGGAAAATCCTTAAGTGATGATAATTTTGTCATTCCCGGCTGGGTTTCGAACCCACGACATCTGGATTCTCTGGATTCACAGAGTGCCGCCTTTACCATGAGCCCCGGGCAGACTTTGTAATGAATTATAATATTTTTTCTACAGAACTGTCAGCCTCGCCCACCCAGGTCTTGGCAGGAGAGCCACCCTTTCATCCCATGTACCAAACCCGGCGCTCGGGGGAAAATCATCATGCTGTGGGAAGACCCGCCGCGCGCCGTGACGCACCTTTGCTTGACGCACCTTGGCGTGGAAGTAACCCACACACCGCGGCGCAAAGGGACGACTTCAAAAAAGGTGTCCAAGTGCAGGTAGTCAAAGGGGGTTAACGCTCTAGTCTGGAAATCCAGGTAGCGTAGGGATCCTTTTTGGTTTGAATCCCACCCTGCATGAATTTTTTCCTCAAAAAATTGAGTGTGTCCCACAAAAAGTTTGTACCATTAACAAGCCAAGTTTACCTTCATTGGAATTTTTACACATAATAATACGTCTTGGGCTTACTTTGGAATAATGGGACTTACTATCTAATCGGGCATTCAAATAAGGCGTATTATTTTTTATGGGTTTACAGACATAATAATTATATAATAAACTCTGAGGGGTTGGTTCTTTGAGCATTACCCCCGCCTGGTGGTTACCTTCCACTAAAAGTGTTATTATATTAAATTCGCCGGGTCTTTATGCGGACATAAACGGCGGGAAGGGGTTTTTTCAAAATGGGGTGCTCCTCGCGAATTCTTCCCGAACATCGCGAGTCACATATGGAAGATTCCGGGATCAGTCGGATCACCAAGAGCGGACTATCTTGTGAAATCTTCAGTTCCCTGGCGAGGCTGACGTTTGTTTCGATTGTGGGTGATCTGACATAGTCCTTCACCGCATTGTGATTTGCCCATCCTATGCGGGTGCCAGGTATAAATTGAGGCAGGCGTGATGTGGGAAAGACGATGCAGAGACGTGATCAGCCAGGGCCCTGCAAGTGGGGCTGCTTGAGGAGTTCAGTCAACCTGGCGAAGAAAATCAGTCAAACTGAAACGGCAGACATCTCGTACACCCCTCTTATCAGCTAGGCCTTCCACAGGCCCGTTTGGAGGGCGTTAAAGCAATCACTGGAGGGAAAGCTCCCTACACACCCACTTTCCAATGGCCAAGCAATTAACGTTTTCGTGGGTCTAATGAAGTAGGGCTCCGCTGGGTTGAAAGCTCGAGCCTCCTGAAGTAGGGAATGTTGACCCCCCGATCGACTGCGTCATGCGGCGATGGGTCTTTATGAGCCAGCCCAAAACCAGGTCATTTCCTTCATATTCGATTTATGAAAGCTAAAGTTAAAGTATTTCCCTTTCATTTAAGCTTTTTCAATCACTTTTTCGATTTCCTTGAACTGCCACTCAAAAGTCCATTTATAAAGTGTAACAAATGAAATTAAATTTTTTTATATATATAAATCTAATTATTTTCTTTTTTTCTTTCGTTTTCTCTAATATTTAAATAAATAAAGTCTAGCAAAAAAAGAAAACCTGATGTGTGGCACTGTGGGAGTTCACTTGACAAATGACTTTAAAAATCAATTCTAAAAATTTCTTATGGAAAACAGAATTTGAATCTTGAACTGTGAACTCGTCAAGTATGAAGTGTAAAGTGCTTTATGTTTTAGGCCCCAGAGGGCGCTATAGGAGGGGGGGTGGATGGACCCACACGGGCTGTTGCCTGTGTAAGGTAAATAATTACATTTTTTTGTTGTCACTTTTTTTATATCAACAAAATAAATCAAACTCGCTTTACTAAATCTACGCTGAAATGGGACTTGAACCACTACCTCCAGGTTACAAGTCCGCTGCCTTATCATTGAAGCTACGGAGGTCCGGGGGGTAAGGTAACTCCGCCGTATTTTATTCAATTTTAATTCAATTCGAAAATCGCAACATCCCAGCCGTGCAAGTAACAAAATCCATTCAATTTGCTTATACTCCTGGTGGAAAATATATCACATACGCTCCTTTACAACTCGAGTCGAACAATTTTTAAAACAAAGAGTTTCTCCTCTTGTGCAAAACTTGTGAGCATTTAACCCCTCGGTATTATTAAAATTTGAATAAAACAAAATGGGAGAGGAGGAGGGAAGAGGGAGGGGGAGGGAAGGGGGAAAAGGGAGGGGGGGAGGGGGAGGAGGTGAGATGAGACCAGCTGGACATTTCTTAAAATGGACATCTGGATATCCCGGGGGAATGCTGGGAAAGGGTTTCGAGGATTCAGGGGGGGGAAACTTTTGAAGGTAAGGTACTTTCTTTTTACTTTTTAGTATGTTGCGTATACGTGTATATCATTGAAGGGCTCGGTCGAAAACGAGCTATCTGCATTTTTAAATTTTTTAGGGAAAACGTTGTCAAGCTATCTGTCACATGGTCCGTTTTGAAGACATAATTATCGGAGACCCAGCGGCTCTTCACCAATGAAGCACATATTTTGTGAAACCGTCGAAAAGCGATTTCAAAAAAAATTGCAGATATGCAGATAGCTCGTTTTTCAGCAAGGCTTTCAATTATTGCGCTGGGTCTGGTTTATCTTTGTTGTAATAATGTTTTTCTTATTCGGCCTCAAAGAGTGGTTTTATTGCATAAGTTTTTGGTGTCATTGTGTGGTCACATTTCCAATTGAATGATGAAAATTTATGCACTGGGTGGGATTTGAACCAACAAACCCCCACGCCAGCTGATGAATTTACAGACTAGCTTCTTTAACCACCCCACTAATGCTTGATATTTAATAATTTAAAAAAAAAAATGATCGTTATCATTTTTATCCTATCTCGAAATAAAAATATCTCCGCCAAACTCTCAAAGCTTTTTTTTATGGCTTTCTTTTAAAATGGCAGCTCTTCCACTCAACCACTTCCCAGATACTCTCGCCTGAACCACCCAGTACAGTCTACTTACATGAAAATGCTCAGATTTGCATTTGCTAAAGTTTCTTACTGTTTTGAAATACATCTGAGATCTCACAGAGAGCTGTTCGAGTTTGAAAAAGTTCTTTCATGTAAGGAAGATATATTTATACTTACCTACACAAATATGACGTATACCATTATACCTAGTACACCCGTAGCTTGTTCAGTGGTGGTTTGTTCAGCAGTAATCTATGGAATTTTCAACAAGCATGAAAATTCGGAATTTTTTTCATATGGACCAATTTTTAATATTATTGCAATGGATCTTCAATGTGAAAATCAGGTAAAAATTCACAATAAACGATTTTATCAGGTATTTATTTAGACTGTCGGCAAGCGCCTCGACCACTTGAACCACCAATGTTTGCAAAGATTGTCGTTATTTTTTCTTTTCCAAGTTGTCGTAGTGTCTGGGTGGACTAACAGCAACCTGTGATTCCCGATATCCAAGATAATAGTTATATAATCATATTATTAGTGGTAATCACTTTGGGATATCACAACGATTCAAACTCGCTTTCTAAAACTACGCTGAATCCGGGACTTTGAACCACCGATCTCCAGAATACAAAGTCCGCCCGCCTTATCGATCAAGCTACTCAGGTCGGTTATTCAAGATAATAAGAAAATCCCTATAAGAAAACAACCTTCTTTTTTTTCTTGGGTGATTGGATTACACAGAACTTAATTGAGTATACGATTTCTCCCTACTTTGAATTTTTTTTTTTCTTTTGTTTTAAGAAGTTTTTAATAAAAAAAACGAAGATTTTTGATATCAAACCCCTCTATACTTAAATAAAGTAATGATCTTTTTTTATAGGTTTCGTTTTATCAGGAAATGTATAAAGAAAAAACGAAAATGAAAACACGGCAGCCATCGGTAACTGCACATCGGAATATTTCATTAAGCCACATTTTCCAAGAGAAAAATTCCCACTCCTCCATGTAAAAGAACAGTTTCCGTCCCAACCCAGGCTGGGCGAGGTTAATCTGTGCTATTTCCAATATCCTCCGTTATAAATACACCTTATAAGGATAATTAAAACCATGTTTTTTTTCATTATTACTACATCTACACTCTGTTTTCATATCTGTAAAAAAGAAAGCATCAGGTACGGTAAGGTTTGGTGGAAGAGATTGCAAAGGCAATAACCCCTATAAAGTATGTAAAATAATAATAAAGAAATCGTATACTCAATCAAGTTCTGTGTAATCCAATCACCCAAGAACAATAAGAAGGGAGTTTTTCTTATAAGGATTTTCTTATTATCTTGGATATAGACCTCAGTAGCTTGATCGATAGGCGGCGGATTTGTAACCTGGAGGTCGGTGGTTCAAGTCCCGGTTTCAGCGTAGATTAGTAGAGCCAGTTTGATAGTTGTGGTACAAGAAAGTGATTAACACAAAATTATAACTTTAAAAAAAAAACACTTAACATACTCTGAGCATCTCAGACTGCACCCGCAGCCGGACCATAGCCTCGTCCCATTTGTTTGCCTCCTATAAGCTCCTGTTCTGCGACATTCCTCCCAGTAGACCCAATACTTGCATGTCTGAACGCACAGCCTCGGTGGTAGTATACTCGTTTGCCATGTGGAAGACCCGGGTTCGAAACCGAAAAAAAATTGTATTCAAAATTAGGTATCCTTCCCTGCCCAGCGTGCCCACTGCCTACCTGCCCTTGATGATAACGTGGACAGTGTCCCAGCCCTGTTTAATTACCTTGCTCTCCTCAAATTGTTCCACCTGATATAAACTAGCGGAATCGGCGCGAACGACTTGAAACACAAGTTAAAGAACCTTAGAGGAAATAAAAGTATTCAAAATTTGGTATGAAAAATTGTATTAAAAATTTGGTATCAAAAAAGTATTGAAAATTTGGTCTAAATATCATAATATTCAAAAATTTGTATACCTTTCGGTGCGCTCGTGTTGACCCGTGGTATACCGTCCCAACAGAAGGAAGGCATACCATCACGCGTTAGGAAACTAACAACATAGAAGACAAGCTGTTATAATAATATAAACACTCTTTAGTGGAAGGTAACCCACCAGGCGAGGTTTAATGCCAAAGCATTTTCTACCACGTAAACCTCAGAGTCTAAATTATACTCGTATAGTCACAAACTCAAATTAGGAAAAATTCATGCATTGGGTAATTGGGTTTCCATCTGCCTGGTCAGATTAATGTTTACAGGTCCTCTAATGTTTGGTTTTGAGGAAACACGCGAAACGAATTCCTTTTAATGTAGGCCCATCTTCCTGTGTTTATTTTTTTTTTTTTTTTTTAAAAACCTTTTTTTTCCATTTCCTGTTGGAGTGCATAAAACCCTCGGCATTTTTCAACCCTTTGAAAAAAACTGGGTTGCCATTTGACCATCAATAAATAATTTTAAAAGATAAGTTTAGTGAGAAGATAAATGTCTCCTCATTATTAACTTAGAAGCAAAATACCTCAAAATAAAAATATAATATTTAATAGGTTTGTTTGGAACAACCCCGACCTCAGACTTGATCTAAAAAAGCTACTGAGGTCAGTGAAGATTTAGTAAAGGAGTTTGGTATTTCGTGACTTTAAAATGGATAAAATTTCCAAATAGGACGCCGCCACGGGCAAAAAACCTCAAGGCGACAAAGGGCCAGGTTTGCAAAAACCTCAAGGGCGACAAAGGGCCAGGTTGCAAAAACCTCAAGGCGCCCAAAGGCCCTTGCAAAAACTCAGGCGACAAAGGGCAGGTTGCAAAACCTCAAGGCGACAAAGGGCCCAGGTTGCAAAAACCTCGAGGCGACAAAGGGCCAGGTTGCAAAAACCTCGAGGTGACAAAGTGCCATATTTTCTAAGTATTTTTAAAAGGGAGAAACTGACAAGGGGGAGACAAGGGAGAAAGGGATAGAAAGAGACAGAGAGGGAGGAAAGGAGAAAGAGGAAGAGAGATGGGAGAGAGAGTAGGAAAAGGGAAAGGGGTGAGGGAGAGAGAGTGGGAGAGAAGAGTGAGGGGAGAGAGAAGAGGGAGGGAGAGTGAGGAGAGAAAGGAGGAGAGAGGAAGAGTGAGGGAGAGAGAGGTAGGAAAAGAGAAGAGTGGGGGAGAGAGAGTAGGAGAGAGGAAGAGTGAGGGGAGAGAGGAAGGGGGAGGGAGAGAGTGAGGGAGAGAAAGGAGGAGAGAGGAAGAGTGAGGGAGAGAGAGAGTAGAGAGAGGAAGGTGAGGGAGAGAGAGGAAGAGGGAGGGGGAAGGGTGAGGGAGAGAGAGGGGTAGGAGAGAGGAAGAGTGAGGGAAGAGAAGGTGGAAGAGAGGAAGAGTGAGGGAGAGAGAGGAAGGAGGGAGGGGGGAGAGGGGAAGTAGGGAGGGAAGAGTGAGGGAGAGAGTGAGGGGAGGGAAGAGGAAGAGGGAGGGAAGAGTGGGGAGAGAAAAGGAGGAGAGGAGGAAGAGTGAGGGAGAGAGAGTGGAGAGAGGAAGATGAGGGAGAGAGAAAATGGAGAGAGGAAGAGGAGGGAGAGAGAGGGGAAAGAGAGGAAGAGTGAGGGAGAGAGAGGAAAGAGGGGGAGAGAGAGTAGGAGAGGGGGAAGAGGAGGGGAGAGAGGTAGGAGAGAGGAAAGAGGAGGGAGGAGAGTAGGAGAGAGGAAAAGTAAGGGAGAGAGGATAGAAAGAGTTAGGGAGAGACAAAGACAAAGAGAAAATGGAGAGAGGAGGGGGGGGGGGGGTCGAGAGAGATTCTGAGACAGAAAAAAAAAGAGGGGGTGGGGGAAAAGAGCGAGAGAGAGAGAGAAAAAAAGGAGAGGGAGGAGAAAAAAAGAAGGGGAAAGATAAAAAAAGAGAGGGAAGGGAAATGCACCACGGACCTTTACCCTTTTTTATATATTTTTAATAATAATATATACAACACATGTTTCAAGTGCTTTTTATTAAAAATTTTCGCCAGGTTTGTCTCCATGCGGCATAAAATTTTTTTTTTTTTTCTGAACAATTATCACAAATAAGGGGAGGGGGGGGGGATTGTGGCACCTAAGCGAAAGAAACGTTTTAAAAAAACCTTACCGTTAACCTTCCCTTAAAAATAAAAAACGATTTGAATAAAAGTAAAAATGTTGGCTAAACTAATGAACAAATCCCCAAGTTTTTATAATGAACAAAGAAGTCCCGGGAGAGTGAGTTTGCGCGTAGGCATTGCACGCACGGTGACCTGGGTTCGATCCCCACGGGGCAGGATTTTTTTGCTCTGTTCTTGGGTGTTTCGGGGTCCATCATACCTCGTGAGGAAAAATGAGTACTGCTTTAAAGTGAACAGCGACCATGGCGGGGAATTATAGGCAAAAATAAGATTTGGGATATTAATGATATGGGAAAAAGTCCTATAATTCTGCGCTACCCACTAAAATTGTGATAAATAACACAAAAAAAAACACATTTATTTTTATCAATTTATTATAATGAAACAAAAAAAAAAGAAAATCGTTTTTCTAAGAAAAAATCAAATGGCACGATTCCCAACCGTTGGGTAATGGTGCGCACGGGGTTGGGGTATCTGCGCAGGATCACTAGCTATTTATACCCGAAATAATTGTTTTTTCTTTTTAAATTTTCCTGGATTTTTTTTTTTTTTTTTTTTTTTTTTTAAGGGGGTTTAACGCGCTTTCAACTGCCATGGCATTTCACGAGGGGGTTTTACCCCCCATTCGCAGGAAATCACAAACCTGCTACTACATTGACCTCACCCAGCCTGAGTGGGGCCGGGAAAAGCCAGCGTCACGAGAATTAGAATTTGAATGGTCCCCATCCAAGTCTTAACCTCGCTGGATGTCGCTTAACTTCGGTGTTCGAAGGGAACCGGTGTATTCAACTGCCATCGACGCTGGCTTCGGATTTTTGCAATCATCGCATATGTAGTTATGGCACTTAAAAT